>CAUYLG010023983.1:0-59000 GCA_963573385.1 Cacajao melanocephalus
TCAGTATCACATTACACCTATTTTAAAAGTGACCACATAATTGGAAGTAAATCACTCCTCAGCAATTGCATAGCATTTCACAGGTTTAAATAAAATATTGGTTGGCTGCTTCTTTGTTATTTTAATCCCTTATTCCTTCCTATCTCCATTGTTAAGCACAATTATTGGCATAAAAGAGGTTTTTAATACCCATTTTTAGACTGCATTCTAGCCTGGGCAATAGAACAAGAATCCCGTTCTCTCTCTCTCTTTCTCTCTTTCATTTTTTTTTCCTTTCACTCTTTCTTTCTTTCTTCTTTTCTCTCTTATTCTTTCTTTAAAAAAAAAAAAAAAAAAGAATATCTAAATCTGCTGGGCCCAGTGGCCCACGCCTGTAATTCTAGCACTTTCGGAAGCTGAGGCAGGTATCTCACGAGGTCAGGAGATCGAGACCATCGTGGCCAACGTGGTGAAACCCTGTCTCTACTAAAATACAAAAATTAGCCAGGCATGGTAGCACACACCTGTAATCCCAGCTATTCAGGAGGCTGAGGCAGGAGAATTGCTGGAACCTGGGAGACAGAGGCTGCAGTGAGCAAGACTGTACCACTGCACTCCAGGCTGGGTGACAGAGTGAGACTGTCTCAAAAAAAACGTATATCTAAATCTAAAAAGAGAATAGTGCTTGAATCTCTCTCTCTCTCTCTTTTTTTTTCTTTGATAGACAAGGTCTTGCTCTGCTGCTCAGGCTGGAATGCAGTGGCGCAATAATAGTTCAGTGCAGCCTTGACCTCCTGGGGTTAAGCCATCCTCCTGCCTCAGCCTCCCAGGTAGCTGGGACTACAGGCACATGCCACCATGCTCAGCTAATTAAAAAAATTTTTTTTGAAGAGACAGGGGTCTTGCCCATGTTGCCCAGGCTGGTCTCAAACTCCTAGCCTCAAGCAATCCTCCCATCTCAGCCTCCCAAAGGGCTGGGATTACAGGTGAGCTACGGCACCTGACCTTGAATCACTTAATTTTCTTTCTTTTTTTTTTTTTTTTGAGACAGAGTCTCTGTCGCCCAGGCTGGAGTGCAGTGGTGTGATCTTGGCTCACTGCAACCTCCATCTCCCGGGTTCAAGCGATTTTCCTGCCTCAGCCTCCCAAGTAGCTGGAAGTACAGGCACGTGCCACCATGCCCGGCTAATTTTTGTATTTTTAGTAGAGACAGGGTTTTGCCATGTTGGTCAGGCTGGTCTCAAACTCCTGACCTCTGGTGATCTACCTACCTCGGCCTCCCAAAGTGCTGGGATTACAGGCGTGAGCCCCCGCGCCTGGCCTGTTTTACTTTTAAAAAAATAAGATATGGGGTCTCACTATGTTGCTCAAGCTGGTCTTAAACTCCTGGGCTCCAAAGAGCTGGGATTACAGATGTGAGCCACTGTGCCCAGCCAAATCACTTTTTTAAAAAGTTTAATGTTGAAAAACAAATATGCAATTGTCTAGGAATGAAGCCACATTTCACTGTGCAGGTACTATAACAGACACACAGACAAAGAAAGGTAAGGATCTACTTTAACACAAATGTTTATAATTAATAATAACTCAACTCCATTTAAATAGGCACTGGGCAAAGTTCTTTATATTCATTATCTTAATTAATTCACATGACAATCTTAAGAGGTAGATTTTTATCACCACAGTGGCACAAATGAAGAAACAGATTTCACTTAGAAAGGCTGTCACTTGTCCAGGGTCCCACAGTTAAAGATCTGAGATTCTAATGCCAAAGAACCAGGATCATTACTCTGCTATGGTGCCTTTTAGGTCGGGTCGAACACACTACCTATAGCCTAGGATCTATGGCAATGGCATCAGGGAAGGAAAATGCATAGAAAGAGGGTCCTAGAGACGCCATTCTCATTCTTTCTCCACTTCATTTGTTCAATTCCAAACAGTTCAAGTCTGCCAATAATCTAAGATAAAGGATTGATTTCTTAAGTTTTTCTTCTCTATAATTCTCAAGGCTGATAACAACCCCAATGAATGAGTCTGGAGAGCTATCTATTACTTCTTCTGAGGATATTGCTGATAAAACTTCTCTTTCTGGGGGGGGGGAGGGGACAGAGTCTCACTCTGTCACCCAGGCTGGAGTGCAATGGTGTGATCTCGGCTCATCACAACCTGTCTCCTGGGTTCAAGCGATTCTCTTGCTTCAGTATCCTGAGTAGCTGGGATTATAGGCACGCACCACCAGACATGGCTAATTTTGTATTTTTAGTAGAGACGGGGTTTCTGCATGTTAATCAGGCTAGTCTTGAACTCCCAACCTCTGGTGATCCGCCCACCTCGGCCTTCCAAAGTGCTGGGATTACAAGCATGAGCCACTGCGACAGGCTTACTGATAAAACTTCTAATCAACAAGTATAAATTTCTGAGAAGCGGACATTGAAGGACATCAGGGAGCAGTTAAGGAATATGATGCAAACATCAGAAAAGGTAAGGGCCTTTGGTCTTTCATTTGGCAGAGAAGGACCAGTTCTCTAAGCTGCAGGATTTCATGCAAATTTAACACTCTGAACAACACCAGAGGGGTGGAGGGAGACAGAAGACAGGATGAAAGGATGGATTGATGGATAGAAGGAAATAAAAATTATGAATTAATATACTACCTCTGATATCCAATGTGCCTTATCTTCCTGGCTTATAAGAAACATAACAAATAGCTTCTATTAATTAAATCTAGGAAGTGGGTATCATGGTTCTATTCTTTTCTGGACTCCAGAGGAAGTCCCTATTTTAATAGTCCTTATTATGACTTTTCATTGGTTTATCTGCTATATTAGACCACAATCACTAAAAGTCAATAGAATTAACTTGAACGAATGTGTGAGCTCTTTGGAGACAGGGGTATCTCACTCAATTTTGTATCCTCAGCACTGAGCAAAGGGCAGCCTTTGAGCAAACATATGCAACCTATCCCAGAAGAGCCACATTCACCAAAGGCAAGCGTGGGAGCAACATCCCAAGATTAAAACAACAGCAGAAGTCTGCCATTGAGGATTGGGTCCAGGTGTGCTCGTAAACCTTCCCTAGAGGTTCACCCTCATCATTCCCTCAGCATTTTAAAAGGTCGATTTAAACATGATGGGATGCTAAGTGAGCTCTCCCTCTGTGATCTCAGAAACCATCTGTCTTGGCTCTAGAGAAACTATTTATAGCAAAGAGGACTGATGTGGTGTCAAGACCAGGTCCCAGAGACTTATCCTCTAAAGACAGCAAAAATATCTCTTGGACACACAACAAAGAAGACACAGAAACCTTAATTGGGAGGGTTGGAGCAGATGTTAGAGGTCACCAGAACTCGGGGTATACTCTTTCCCCATCCCAGAGCTGAAGTCAGGACGCATCACCTAACCAAATGTGCAAAGTTTCTTCTGTAGTGAGTCTCGATGTTTTCCACCATTTCCCTTTGATATGCTCCCTCTTTGTTTGCTAATTTTCTGCCAGCTGAATCCCATCCCAAGACCTGATTGGAAAATGTGACCTACAGTATCAGTTAGGTTGCATGCTCCATGTCAAAATCTGGAAGGTGGGGGGATAAAAAGGAAAAATGAAAGATTTTCATTGTGGTAAATAATAACTTTATTTGTTAAAGTGCTTTCTAACCCCTGCAGTTCAGCCACACTGAAATGACAGACAGGCCTATATATTTCTCCTGAGTCTAACTTACGGCTTTTGATGAGGTACCTGAGGTTAGGAAATAAAAGCTGTGTCCCATCCCTCATTTTTAAGTGGTGCTTATCCTTCCAAGGACAATGTGATTTACAGTCTCAAAAGGCAGAACTACATATTACGAACCTCAAAAAGCTCTTGATTTAAAAAAAATTTTTTTTGGCTGCCTCACGGTGGCAGGGAAAGGAGAGTACAGGATTTCGCAAACAGCCTCAAGTCCAGGTTGCAGGAAGTGATGGAGTTCAATGGAAACCCTCAAGCTATCAGCCAGTGGCACAAATGAACGCAATATTAAAGACCCAAGAGCAGCACAGGAACATCTTGATCAGGTATTCCAACCAACCCAGGTAACGCAAAGTCAGATTAACACTGGCAAAAGCAAAAGCAAAATCATAACTCGGTTGGGTGCAGTGGCGCAAGCCTGTAATCCCTGTGCTTTGGGAGGCCCAGGTGGAAGGATCATGACCTCAAGAGATTGAAATACAAAACTTAACTGGGTGCGGTGGTGCATGCCTGTAAGCCCAGCTACTCAGGAGGCTGAGGCAGGAGAATCACTTCAACCAGGGAGTCAGAGGTTGTAGTGAGCCAAGATTGCGCCACTGCACTCCTGCCTGGCAACAGAGCGAGACTCCATCTCAAAAAAAAACCAAAAAAACAAAACAAAACAAAAAACCACAACTCATTCAGCTAGGCTGGATGTGCTGATCAAACTTCTGATGTCCTATGGGAAATCTAGTCCTGCCTTATTTTAAGCAATAAAAAAAGACTTATATTTACAAAAAATAATCAGAAGGTCGACTTTCTGTTATGAAGGAATTCATTACAGAATTTACTTAAAATGTAATTTCCCAGGATTATTGTTTTTAATATTCAGGAACACCCCTTTGGGAAAGCACAGAAACAGGCCTTAGGAAGGAGACATCACCCAATGTTCAGGGTCAATCAGTAGTTTCTGAATACTAGGGGCCTTAGTTATACATATATATTCTACTGTTTATAAGATACCTGATCCTCACCATAACTCAATTATTATTGAGGATTATTAAGCTCATTTTGCATATGTGAAAACAGAGTTGGAGAAGGTATGTGCCATGGGCAATTGCTCACTGTGTGCTAAGCATCCTATGAAGGTCATCTCTTGTGATCATCCTAGTATGTCTATAAGGTATTATTATCTCTGTAAATAGAGCAGGAAATAGACTCTGAGAGGTTAAGAAATCTGCCCCAGCTAGTAAATGGTAAAGAGGGAATATGAATGAAATCTAAAGAGAGGATCAGCATCAGCTCTGAGTTTGGCTGAGGACAGATCATGAAACCCAGAAAATACTTCAGTGGGGAGGAGTGGCTTAGAGGAGGTAGAGAAGCTTGATGGGAGCAGGAGGGCAGAAGAGAGCCACGTGAGGGGAGCAGGGCAAAGTCCGAGAGGCTGCAGTGCATATGTAGGTTTGGGGAACAATGGTCTGGTCTGGTCCTGTGTTGGTGGTACGTGAGACCTTCTACATAAAGCAGGAGCCAGCTGGATTGCTGGTGCTAGTCAAAGTGTTTCTGTGAACTGCTGAGAGACCAGATGACATAAAATTTCAAAGAATTATTAAAAATATGATTATAAAATACAGCCCAGACCAAATTCCTTGAAGGGAAACCTCTAAGGAAGAGTTTGCCTCTTTTCTCAATGACAAAAGCTGAACAGATAGCATACCAAGCCAGAAATAAGAAATGTAGAGGTTTGGGGCCTTAAGGGGGCAAAGGCCCATGAAGCAGGCTGGGTGCTGAAAGTGGCCACTGAGCTGTTTAACTCCAGGTGTTGCCCATTCCACCCAATGTGCTAAAAATGTCACAATGTATGTAAGAAGCCACACATGGCAGTTCCTGCTTGCACAGGCAAGAGGAGAATTCAGGAT
The DNA here is from genome assembly GCA_963573385.1 of Cacajao melanocephalus. Taxonomy (NCBI): domain Eukaryota; kingdom Metazoa; phylum Chordata; class Mammalia; order Primates; family Pitheciidae; genus Cacajao; species Cacajao melanocephalus. Next base: position 5,598 of record CAUYLG010023983.1, read on the forward strand.
AGAAATTATCATAAACTCCAGAGAAAAGTTTTAACAATACTTTTACCAAGCTGAAGGAGATGAAATCCCTTCAGGTTCAGGTGAGGTGGTTCACTAGCAGGGTGGGACTCAAAGCCAAGATTTTCTAGACTTGGCCCAATGGTAGGAAAGGGAAGGACCACGACCAGCAAATATGTAAAAGGCATTAATGATAGGGACAGGAGAAATTCTAGGAAGACAGGAGTGAATCCCTGGCGAAACCCCATCTTTGAGCTGAAAAGCCTGAAACCCATGGTCCAAAGTGATCATTTCTATCCCTGTTTGCCTGCCCTCTCTCGATTGGTTCTTTCTGAATATTGTCTTTTTACCAATTGAATGTTGCCTTTTCCCAAAACTACCTACGGCCCGCCGTGCCCCTAATCCTGTGCCCATGAAGACCCCAGACTCAGCTAATAGAGGAGAGGAACTTGACTGGAGAGAGGCAACTTGACTTCAGAGGGATGGCTGGACTTTGGAGGAGAGATGGCTTAACTTTAGAGAAGAGCCAGCTGGACTTCAGGGAAGACTATCTGCCTATCCTGTCCCCTCTCCAGCTCCCCTCTCCACTGAGAGCCACTTCTATTGCTAAATAAAATTCTTCTCCACCATCATTCAAGTGTCTGTGCAACCTAATTCTTCTTGGACGCTGGACAAGAGCTTCGGACTCACTGAGTGTGGGTACCCAAAAAAGGCTGTCACACTCGCCCTTTGCCCTCACTGGCTGGGGGCAGCTGTCTCCTGCAACAAGGCAAGGGGCCCACTGAACTGATAACGCACTGCTGTGCACAGATGGTGGAGCTTAGCATCGTAACACATTCTCTGGGGCTTCAGGGGTCGCAGGCACCCCCACCTGGTCTGGCTGTGAGGACCTGATGGAACCTGCTCCAGCCAGTGCCCAAAGCAGCCTGCTGGGACCTGCACTCACTCACTCATGCACTCCCTCCCACAAGAGGTTGAGTGCGGTGGTTAGAGTAAATGGAGTACCCTTGTTGCAAGTCTGATGAAGGGGTCAAGAGAAAACTCCTGCATCATCAAGACCCTGGTTTCTATAGCATGTGCTGTTCTTGAGTTTCCTAGTGCTTTAGAATATGATCTCCCCACCCTCAACAGTACTACCACAAAAATGTTATATTACTGCCCAAAATGGAAAAAAAAATAGTTTTATAGGCCCTGATATATTTGTTTGATCTGGCACGTACAATTTATTGCTTATTAAATAAAATGGGTAAAAGAAATACCAAAATATTCATTTAAAACATTCATTAACAAAGTGATCCTCTCTAGGGAGAGGCAAAGGAAGGATTGGTAGTGAAGGACAGAGCTAGGGCAAAAAGGTAGGAGGGAGATTTATTTTTCACTTTTTTCCTTTTACAGCAATTTAACTTTGCATAAGATGCAGGTGTTAAATACACACACACACACACTCACAATTTTCCTTGTGTCAATTTAACTTTGTATAACATGCAGGTATTAAACACACACACACACACACACACATGCACACACACAGAGATGCATTGATTAATCACATCTTGAGTAAATCAAAACCCAGGAAAAGTTTCACATTTTAATGGCACTACTGAGTAGTGATAAACAAAAGGTACTGAATAATGAAAAATCAATCATCCTGGCCAGGCATAGTGGCTCATGCCTGTAATTGCAGCATTTTGGGAGGCTAAGGTAGGAGGATCGCTTGAGCCTAAAAGTTCAAAACCAGCTTGGGCAACATAGCAAGACCCTATCTCTATTTATTTTTTAAAAAATAAAAAACAATGAAAAAATCAATCATCCCAGAGAATACTAACATTCTAGACCAACTTTTTTTAAAAAAAATTATGAGTAGACATGAAAATGGTCAGTGTAAAATAAACCCTAAATTGTTGGGCTAGAATAATTCATGTATATATATTTTGTTGTTTTTGTTTTTTTTTTTGTTTTTTAAAGAGACAGGGCCTTGCTCTGATGCTCAGGCTGGAGTTTGTGGCATGATCATAGTTCACTGCAGCCTCAAACTCCTGGGCTCAACTGATCCTCCTTCCTCAGCCTCTTGAGTAGCTGGGAATACAGGTGTGTACCACCAAACCTTGCTAATTAAAAAAAAAAAAAGCTTTTTTGTAGAGATGAGGTCTTGCTATGTTGCTCAGCCTGTCTCAAACTCCTGGCCTCAAGCTATCCCCTGCCTTGGTTACCATGCCAGCCTGAGGTATCCTTTTTATCTACCATTCCATTAAAATAATAATGAGAATAACAATAATTCCTACTTACTGAACACTTACTATGTGCCAACATCCTAGATTGAGAAAATCCTGATGAAGGTTTTTTTTTTTTTTTTTTTAGACAAGGTCTTGCTCTCTGTCACCCAGGCTAGAATATAGTGGCATGGTCATGGTTCACTGCAGCCTTAACCTCCAGGGCTCAAGTGATCGACCCACCTAAGCCTCCTAAGGAGCTGAAACCACAGGTGCATGCCTCCCCACCCAGCTAATTTTTTTTTTTTTTGAGATGGACTCTTGCTCTGTTGCCCAGGCTGGAGTGCAATGACGTGATCTCAACTTACTGCAGCCTCTGCCTCCTGGGTTCAAGCGATTTTCCTGCTTCAGACTCCCGAGTAGCTGGGACTACAGCCACCATGCCCGGTTAATTTTTGTATTTTTAGTAGAGACAGGGTTTCACCATGTTGGCCAGGCTGGTCTTGAACTCCTGACCTCAAGTAATCCGCCTGCCTCAGCCTCCCAAAGTGCTGCAATTACAGGCATGAGCCACTGTGCTCGGCCCATCCAGCTAATATTTGTAATTTTTTGTAGAGATGGGGTTTCGCCATGTTGCCCAGGCTGGTCTCGAACTCCTAGGTTCAAGTGATCTGCCTGCCTTGGCCTTCCAAAGTGCTGGGATTACAAGCGTGAGCCACCATGCCCAGCCCTGATGAAAATTAAACACTGAGAAAAACTTGAAAACTAGCTAGACGATGGATGCACATCTATTTATAATAACATTTTCTCCCCATACTATGAAAAAGGCAAGTCTTGCAGAGTCATGGCACAGGGCCAGAATGAAACTCAACAACTAGTTCTGTGACAGTGGATACATTTTACTTCTAGAAACTTACCAACGGTGTGTCTTTTCCTCCCACGATGCTGAGACCAAGCCCTGAACGTCCCTTGGATATTTCTATAATCATTTCCTGTCCAGGGACAATGGGACATGTTGCGGGGTCCACTGACAGAGGAGCCTGGAAACCACCTAGAAAAGAATTGAACACAGAATGACCGGCACGGAAGAGATGCAGCTCAGCCTGCACATTCCATCACGTAGAGGAGTGTAGGCTTGCATATGTTTATCACAGCACTCTTTTCCTGGCAAACACCATGAAGGAAAAAGCTGGGGGATTCCCGCCTTTCACCCAGGGATGACACTCGAGATTAAAATGATAACTCCCCTACCCCTCAACCCATCAATTTTACTTGAAAGTTTAAAAATCTTACTTATTTTATTTTTTTTTGAGACAGAGTCTCACTCTGTCGTGCAGGCTGGAATGCAGCGGTGTGATCTGAGCTCACTGCAACCTCTACCTCCTGGGTTCAAGTGATTCTCCTGCCTCAGCCTCCCAAGTAGCTGGGATTACAGGTGTGTGTCACCACGCCTGGCTAATTTTTGTATTTTTAGTAGAGACAAGGTTTCACCATGTTGGCCAGGCTGGTCTTGAACCCCTTATCTCAGGTGATCCTCCCGCCTTGGCCTCCCAAAATGTTAGAATTACAGGCATGAGCCACTGCACCCAGCCAAAAGTTTTAAAATCATAAAATACAGCATGAAAATCTTTATGGAAAAATTACAATGATTAAATGATTAGGTATATAAAGGCCTGTGTTACAATGAGAATAAAGGCTGGTATAAGAGGAGGTTCTGAGGTACAGAATACTAATTAAGAAAAGTACCTAAATACTTTCAATTGGAGCATATCAGATGAATTAAGTTATTAAGATGTATAAAGGATTTAATCATAAAGTATGAAATACATAAAAACAACAATTACCTAAAATTTATCCCCAAATATATTAAATATAGAGTAAAACAAAATGCATTATCAACACAAGACTCAAAAATTACTTGCAGGGTTCACAGAGGAAAAGTTTATTTAAAGGTTATTGCTTTTTTACAAAGGTTTATTTTTAAAAATAATTGTTTTTGGTTAGGTTTTTCCAAAAAGTGAGGGAAAAAATGTTTATAGGTTAAGAAAAAATGTTTGATAACACCCATTTGGCTGGGCATGGTGGCTCACGCCTGTAATCCCAGCACTTTGGGAGGCCGCGGTGGGCAGATCATGACGTCAGGAGTTTGAGACCAATCTGGCCAACATAGTGAAACCCCATCTGTACTAAAAATACAAAAATTTAGCCAGGTGTGGTGGTGTGTACCTATAATCCCAGCTACTCGGGAGGCTGAGAAAGGAGGACCTGGGAGACAGAGGTCGCAGTGAGCTGAGATCACACCATTGCACTCCAGCCCGGGCAACAGCGCGAGACTCTGTCTCAAAAACAAACAAACAAACAAAAAAAAACCTGTTTATCCAGCATAAAATCTGTATACATGCATTTTCCAGGTAACTGAACCTAACCCATTAAAAACTTAAAACATTTGGACGGATGCAGTGGCTCATGCCTGTAATCTCAGCACTTTGGGAGGCCGAAGTAGGTGGATCACCAGAGGTCAGGAGTTCGAGACCAGCCTGGTCAACATGGTGAAACCCTGTCTCCACTAAAAATACAAAAAATAGCTGGGCGTGGTGGTGCGTGCCTGTAATCCCAGCTACTGGGGAGGCCAAGGCAGGAGAATCGCTTGAGCCTAGGAGGCTGAGGTTGCGGTGAGCCGAGATCACACCATTGCACTGCAGCCTGGACAACAAGAATGAAACACCATCTTAAAGAAACAAAAAAAGCCCTCAAAACATTCAAAATGTTGAATAGTTTCAAGAGATGCTCATACAAATAATAATCTCCAGAGAATGTCATATTTTCTGATAACTAAGTTTGATCACCGTGAGTATTGTTTCTTCTTCTTTTTTTTTTTTTTAAAAGATGAGGTTTCATCATGTTGGTCAGGCTGGTCTTGAACTCCTGACCTCAGGTGATCCACCTGCCTTGGCTTCCAAAGTGCTTGGATTATAGGCGTGCGCCACAGCGCCTGGCCGAAATTTTCAGTTTTTTTTTTTTGTGTGTGTTTTTGAGGCGAAGTCTCACTCTGTCGCCCAGGCTGGAGTGCAATGGCATGATCTCAGCTCACTGCAACCTCCGTCTCCCAGGTTCAAGTGATTCTTCTGCCTTGGCCCCCGGAGGAGCTGGGATTACAGGTGTGTGCCATCACATCCGGCTAATTTTTGTATTTTTAGTAGAGACAGGGTTTCACCTTGTTGGTCAGGCTGGTCCCAAACTCCTGACCTTGTGATTCACCTGCCTTGGCCTCTCAAAGTGCTGGGATTACAGGCGTGAGCCGTCGTACCCAGCCTGAGTATTGTTTCTTATGACACAATTCAGGAAAAGGCTGATGAGAGAGGGCCCCATCTGCTGGTCAGCTGCAGCTAATGCACAGAACTGAGATGAGATCCAAATGCTCATTAAACCTATGTAAAAGCAGGGGTCAGCGGACTACAGCTGCGGATCAAGAATGGCTTTTACACTTTCAGAAGCTTGAAAAAAAAAAAACTCAAAAGAAAAACAATATCTCAAGGCATGTGAAAATGATGAGAGTCTAAATTTCAGTGTCTGTAAATAAAGTCGTATTGGAACACAAACCCACTAATTCATTTATGCCTAGCCTGTGGCTGCCAGCACACTACAATGGCAGGGGTGAGTAACTGCAACAGAGGTTGTGTGGACCATAGCCTAAAATATTTACTGTCTTTACTGTCTACTTCTTTATAGAAAAAGCTTGCCAATCTCTGGTATAAAACAAAAAGAAACAGGCTCTAGGTAAGCCTGTGGGGGTTCTGGTCTAACTCGGTGATAATCATGGTCTTTGGAATGAAAAGGCGCAGGTTTTGGCGTGGCACAGAGGCACAGTTGGGTTCCTAAGCAGGAAGTTCACAGGACGGTGAAAGTGGAGCTCATTTCTCATCAGAAAAATGTATGTAACCTCTATGTAAGAGGCTGTTAGAGAAACTAAATGAACAGCACGTGTGGGGTGCCCAGCCCAGAGTCCGGCACATTGTGGGCATTTATACATTGGTTGCTTCTATCCAAACGGAATTTATTAATCTAAAGGCCTCCTGGTTAAGAGCAAGAAATTTAGTGACACAACCATAAAAAGTGCCATATTTAGAAGTAGCCTATGGCTACGAGCACACTACAATGGCAGTAACTGCAACAGAGGCTGTGTGGACCACAGCCTAAACATTTACTATCAGCTTCTTTATAGAAAAAGCTTGCCAATCTCTGCTGTAAAACAAAAAGAAACAGGCTCTAGGTAAGACAGAGGCAAGGCAGAATATTGAATTGTAAACCTAATTTGTCTCTAAATCTTTTTGCAGCATATGTATTTTATACTACATTTCCCATTAATTTACAATAAAAATGACATACAATAGTAGCACACTTTCATGGGTGCTTTAAAAAGTTTTTATTGGTTTTAGGCTAGGCACGGTGGCTCACACCTGTAATCCCAGCACTTCGGGAGGCCGCGGTGTGCAGATCACATGAGGTCAGGAGTTCGAAATCAGCCTGACCAACATGGTAAAACCCTGTCTCTACTAAAAATGCAAAATTAGCTGGGCATGATGATGCATTCCTGTAATCCTGGCTACTAGAGAGGCTGAGGCAGGAGAATGGCTTGAACCCGGGAGGCGGAGGTTGCGGTGAGCCGAGATCATGCCGTTGCTCTCTAGCCTGGGCAACAAGAACGAAACTCCATCTCAAAAAAAAAAAAAAAGTTTACACTGCTTTTGTAAATGACTAGCATAGTCTCCTAAGTGAGAAGAGAGGAAACACCTAGTGAGACATCCTGGAAACGGCATTTCTTTTCCCTCTTCCACGTTTGCCTCACCCTAGCCAGTCCTGAGTCAGTCCATTTATTTCACTCATGGAATCCAGCCCCAAACCTGGCTCATACCAAGCCCTTAAAATAAATGCTTGGTAAGTAGATGAGTAAATGAATAAAATATCTACAGATTCAACTGTAGAATGATAAGCTTCATTTATTTATTTAACCATGAGAATGAAAACCAACCGGGCACAGTGGCTCATGCCCGTAATCCTAGCACTTTGGGAGGCTGAGGTGGGTGGATCACCTGAGGTCAGGAGTTAGAAACCAGCCTTCCCCGCTTCCCCCAACACAGTGAAACCCTGTCTCTACTAAAACTACAAAAAAATTAGCTGGATGTGGTGGTGGGTGCTTGTAATCCCAGCAACTCGGGAAGCTGAGGCAGGAGAATCGCTTGAACCCCAGGAGGTGGAGGTTCCAGTGAGAGACGATAGCACCATTGCACTTCAGCCTGGGCAACAAGCGTGAAACTCCGTCTCAAAAAAAAAAAAAAAGAGAGAGAATGAAAACCAGGAAGGATGATGAATTTCCGTCATCTAAGTATAAACATGTGATGTATATTACCAAAACTCGTCTACATTCATAGTCAGCATATATTCTTGGTAAAGGGCCAATATAGATATTGTGGGCATTACAGGCCAGACCGTCTCTGTTGCGACTACTGACCTCCATCATTATAATGTGAAAAGAGCCACTGACAATACAAAAACAAATCAGTGTCTATAACCCTCTATTTGTGAACACTAAAATATGAATTTCATAGAATTTTTATAAAATATTCTTGTCTTTTTTTTTCAACCTTTAAAAAGTGAAAACCATTTTTAGCTTGTAGGCCATGCAAAACCAGCTGGTAGGCCAGATTTGACCCATGCGCCATAGTTTTCTGACCACATTCATCAAGTGTTTTAGTACAACTCCAATGCTTCAAAATAGTACCTGCTTGATGAAGTTTATGAAATTAATATTTATAAAAAAATATATCAAAGACAAATACCACAGAGACTTCAGGACTGCTAAATTAATGCAGGGTTACGTTTTGCCATTGGTGAGTACTGTCTTTTAAAGAGTTCATTTTCTACCGATTTATATTGCACAAAAGCAAAGTAGGGCTAGGTATGGTGGCTTATGTCTGTAATCCCAGCACTTTGGGAGGCCAAGGAAGGCAGATCACTTGAGATCAAGAGTTTGAGACCAGGCTGGACAACATGGTGAAACTTCATCTCTACTGAAAATACAAAAATTGCCGGACATGGTGGTGGGTGCTTGTAATCCCAGCTACTCAGGAGGCCGAAGCAGGAGAATTGCTTGAACCTGGGAGGCAGAGGTTGCAGTGAGCTGAGATCACCCCACTGCACTCTAGCCTAGATGTCACAGTGAGATTCTGTCTCTCAAAAAAAAAAAAAAAAAGCCAAGTGGAAATACCCATTATTTATTATAAAGTTCTATTTTCAATCCTTTGTCAGCATAATTCAAGCCAGGAATTTAAATAGAGAATGTGAATACCAATTTCTTTAAACGTTGAAAATCAACATTCTTCAAGCAGCTTATAGCAACATTTGTAGGGCTAAAAATTGGGTTTGATAGGCTTTTTTAAAGAGATATTACTCAAGACCTAAACATAATCTTTTGGAGAGATTAGAAGAATATCCAGAAGCCTCAGATTCATCCAGAAGCCTCAGATTCAAATAACATTTACTGAGGTCCCTTTCTTTCTTTTTCTTTTTTTCTCTTTTTTCTCATTTACAGTATTTCAATCTTTCTTTTTTTCTTTCTCTTTTCTTTTCTCTTTCTCTTTTCTTTCCTTTCTTTCTCTCTTTTCTCCTTTCTCTTTCTTTCCTTTCTTTTCTCTTTTTTTCTCTCTTATTTCTCTCTCTCTCTCTTTTCTCTCTCTCTCTTTTTCTTTTCTCTCTTCCTTCTCTCTCTCTCTCTCTCTCTCTCTCTCTCTCTCTGTCACCCAAGCTGGAGTACAGTGGTGTGCTCTCAGCTCACTGCAACCTCTGCCTTCCGGGTTCAAGTGATTCTCCTGCCTCAGCCTCCTGAGTAGCTGCGATAACAGACGCCCACCACCAAGCTCAGCTAATTTTTTGTAGTTTTAGTAGAAACAGGGTTTCATCATGTTGGTCAGGCTAGTCTCAAACTCCTGACCTGCTGAGCTCCTTTTCTGTTCTAGTGCTTTTATATTCAAAAAGCATTAGGCAGTGGTGATGGCAGAGAGGAGGAAAATGGTAAAGGAAATGAAGTGACCTATCCAAGCCCCAAAGCTAAGGAAGTGGAGGAAGCATCTAGACTCAGGCTTCTGCCTCCTGGTCCAGTTCTCTTTTTAGGACATTAGGATCCCTTTCCTTCTCTAAGGCTTAATGATCCAGATCTGCTTCAGGAAAAGAATCATACCATAGCCTGTGAAGTCTGCATCTGTTGAATGGTATGATGAAGTTGGTGCTAATGGTATCTCTTGTGAACTGAAGGAGACTTTCGTTCGATATTTTTGCTGTTTCATCTGGCTGACAGCCTACAAAAGAAAGGACAATTAGACGAATGTCAAAAAAGGAGAAAGGCAACAAGAAAATACTTTAAAACTGGTGAATTGTTACCCAAACAATGGTGCACTCCAATGATGTCTTTTGAGAATATAGGGTTGGAGGGATGGCAAGAAGTTAGGATGATTTATGCCCCACTCCGCATGCTTCCCTATTTAACTTTATATCTAAAATGCTTTGATGAAGGGCAGATCAAGGAAGGGAGGAAGGATAAACGCTGAAGATACTCTGTCACTGATCTGTACATGAAGCTGGGGGTAGGAGGAAGAGCAAAAATTATGTTGCAATTTCTACTCATTCTGATGAAATCAGCAAAAGCCCCTTTATGGACTTTGAAATGACTTATCTGTGCTGTGCATATTGCAAAACAATCTATGCTGGGGATGTCTGAAGCATCAATATTGTCCATTTCTTCTGGACACACCAGAGTCAAAGATGCATTTGGTAGGTTAATGAAGCAAAATGAAGGTCAGACAAAGAAAATCAACATCTACTGAAAGCCTACTAAATGCCAGGAATATCAGTGACATTTAATTTACTTAAAGGAACTGTGCTTTATTCACCTATGATACCCAGTGCCTGGAACATAGTAGGGACTCAATAAAATCCATGATGAATGAGTGAACAAGTGAATGAGTGAAGAAAGAAAAGCAAAACTGCACACATGAGAAACTCAGGGTAGAAAGTCAACTTGCAATTCAGTAAAGGTACAGGGACCTTTGCTGTGTGAGCTTGGGAAAAATTAACTTGTAATTCTGGATTTTTGCTGACAGAACCTCTAATGAATATTAATATTAAAAAACTAAGAAAAACCAAAAGGACTCTTTGCTTATTTAACAGGCAGTTAAGAAATACAGGTAGTAGCCAGGCGCAGTGGCTCACACCTGTAATCCTAGCACTTTGGAAGCCGAGGCGGGTGGATCACCTGAGGTTCGGAGTTCGAGATCAGCCTGGCCAACAAGGTGAAACCCCATCTCTACTAAAAATACAAAAATTAGCCGGCATGGTGACACACATCTGTAATCCCAGCTACTCAGAAGCCGGAGGCAGGAGAATCGCTTGAACCCAGGAGGCAGAGGTTGCAGCGAGCCGAGATTGTTCCCCTGCACTCCAGCCTGGGCAACAGAGTGAGACTCCATCTGAAAAAAAAAAATTTATATATATATATATATATATATATATATATATATATATATATAATATAGCAACCTGACCTGCCTCTGGATCTGCAGTTAGCCAGGGAACTCATGCCCAGCTGGAAGTCTGGTAGTAAAGTACAGGCTGGCCCTGGAGTCCAGAAATAGGACCAAAGTAACTGCTCCAGAACCGTAACACCCCACGATTCTGTCTGTGCCTCAGTGTAAGGCATTGTGCAGTGTGCAGTCACAATGAAACAAAACCACCCAGTGTGCATATGCAGTGTGGTTTTTAGTTTTCAAAACACTTTCACATCCATAAAGTCATTCAATCATGCAAATAACTCTGACAGTTAAATATTACTTTTTTTTTTTTTTTGCAGACAAACCAAGCATAAATGTCAAGTGACATATCTGAAATCATGCAGCTAATTAGAGAAAGAGATAGAACTGGAAGTCAATAGTTGAAGAATGCTACAAGCTTAGAGTGTTTATCAAACAGCTGTTAGGCAATGATTCTATGTTTTTTCCTGCAGTTTTTCTATCACTGTCTTTTTTTTTTTTTGGACAGAATCTCACTCTGTCACCCAGGCTGGAATAGTGGCATGATCTTAGGTCACTGAAGCCTTGACCTCCTGGGCTCAGGTGATTCTCCCACCTCAGCCTCCCGAGTACCTGGAATTACAGGCATACACCATGACGCCTGGCTAATTTTTTGTATTTTTAGTAAAGATGGATGGGGTTTTGCTATGTTGCTCAGGCTGGTCTCAAACTTCTGGACTCAAGCAATCACCCATCTCAGCCTCTTAGAGTGCTGGGATTGCAGGCATGAGCCACTGTGTCCGGCCACTATCACCATCATTTAATACTGACTATATACTTACTTAAAAAGACATATTCAATTACACATCTATCAGTGATTTTAAAAGGAAGTGGAAAAGACAAATAAGAGGTTACTATAAGAAAACTGAACATTGAGAGGACTTAGATATCCAGTTATTCTAAGGACCACATTTACTAGCCTCATTGAAGCTACCTGTGCCAACAGACTAAGTCCTGGTCGATGGAATGTAAACAGAAGTGAAAATACAATTTTTGGATCATTCTCCTAAGGAGAAAGATCCTGCCTTCCCCTTCTCACTGCTTGAAATGCAGATGTGTCGGTGATAACTGAAGCGGCCCTCTTAAACCAAAGAATGGATGCCATCATTTGAGGATGGTAGAGTAATCAAATAAGAATAATCAGATAAGAGTACAGTAATCAGATAAGAGGTGGTTGGGTCTGTGACACTTTGGAGACACCATATCATCCCCAAACTGACTACGCACAGACTTACGCAAAAGAGAACTTCTTGCAGCAATTGAGCCTGTATTTTTTTTTTCTTTTTTTGAGACAGAGTCTCGCTCTGTCACCAGGCTGGAGTGCAGTGGCACGATCTTGGCTCACTGCAACCTCCACCTCCCGGGTTCAAGCAATTCTCCTGCCTCAGCCTAGAAGTGTGTGCCTCCACGCCTGGCTAATTTTTAGTAGAGACGGGGTTTCACCATATTGGCCAGGATGGTCTCAATCTCTGGACCTCGTGATCTGCTTGCCTTGGCCTCTTAAAGTGCTGGGATTACATGTGCCTGTATCTTAACTCACACAGTACTTACAGCCAACTTACATTTTGTATCGCCTCAAGAAAGAACATGGTTTCCCAACAAGGCTGGGTGCAAACTGCAGTGTTCTTTTATGAAAAATCACGCAACTTCTAAAACAGGAAAGCACTAGAGAGAGTAATCACTAGATTACGGCTTTTCTATAGAAAAGAGATGATTGTTGCTTTCCTTTATGTCCCAGTTTCATGTAGCATCTGGTGCACAATAGGTGCCCGATAGATGTTGGTGGAATTGAATTCAATTTAACAATAAGGAAGCAGTCCATAGAATCCAAGTGAAATGCCCGAACATATATACATAGAGGCAGCCCTTTAGTTGTCAGTATGTGGTGATAGATGAAGGCGTGCTCCCATGACTCATTCTTTGGCACAAGACCAAACTACTACATAAGAAAGACCAGAAAGAATAGATTTGCTGTTGTATGTTACTATATTAGATTATAAGAACTGGGATGGACTTTATAGGTCATCAAACCTAACTAAACCTCTTATCTTGTTTCATAATAGGAACAACTACGGAGCTTTTAAAAATTAAAGATGCAGCCGTGTGCGATGGCCCACGCCTGTAATCCCAGCACTTTGGGAGGCCGAAGTGGGCGGATCACAAGGTCAGGAGTTCAAGACCACCCTGACCAACATGGTGAAACCCCGTCTCTACTAAAAAAAAAGATACAAAAAATATTAGCCAGGCATGGTGGTGGATGCCTATAATCCCAGCTACTTAGGAGGCAGAGGCAGGAGAATCGCTTGAACCCGGGAGGTAGAGGTTGCAGTGAGCTGAGATCACACCACTGCATTCCAGCCTGAGTGACAGAGTGAGACTCCACCACAAAAAAAAAAAAAAAAAAAAAAAAAGACCGCTGCTAGGATCCCCATTGCAGACAAAATAAATTGACATCTAGGGGTGTGGTGGTGCCCAAGCAAGTTTTTTTTTTTAATTGAGACTTAGTGCTTAAGACTTAATCTTCTTTTAAGAAGTCCTGCCTTAAGAATCCATGGTTTAACTTGACAATAAGTCTCAATTAAAAAAAATAATAATTTGCCTGAGATCCACATTCCTACATGCCAGTTTATTTAGTCTGGGATAGGGGTCCTAGCATTTGTAATTTTTTTAAAGCTCCCTAGGTGTTTCTATTATAAAACAGGGTTAAGAACCACTGTTTTAGTTGTAAACCACCTTTGTAGTTGTATAAAAATTGTACTCATCAGTGTTTTTCTAGGGAGATTTACACTTCATCAGGTCCTCAGGATAGGAAAATAAAAATCACTACTCAAAAGAAGGTACATGTTGCTAAGTTTGCTTTTACTAATTAGCTGTGGGACCACAGACAAGTCACTTGACCACCTCATCTATAAATTGGTGACACATCTATATCTTGCAAGGTTGTTATAAAGATTAAAGATAAATAAATAAACCCATCACTATGCCAGAAATAATTTAGGCTCAATTAATAACAGCTATTAATGGTTTTATGTCCTTTTAGAATGTATCAATAAATAATCGGCCAGCTTCTGATTGAAAAACCTTCAGGGATGGAAAATTCCACTTCCATAAAGGAGTTCATTCTATTCTGAAGCAGCTCAAAGGGTGGAAAAGTTCTGTATAATGAGCTGCTGGCCTCACTGCTGATGATGCCCACTGACCTCTGGGCCATTTCTCTTTGGAAGCCACAGAAAGGGTTTAAAATCACTTTCCCAAAGGAGAATAATTAAGATGCTTAGGTGCTCACTGTTCCACAAGAAACACGGGATGATATTTAGGATTCGCCTTAGTTTTAAAATTCTATGATTGTAATATTTTAGAGATGTTTGATATGTGCTTGAGATAGGTGGGAGTACATAAAGTTTTGTTTGTTTGTTTTGAGACAGAGTCCCATTTTGTCACCCAGGCTGGAGTGCAGTGGCACAATCTCAGCTCACTACAACCTCTGCCTCCTGAGTTCAAGTGATTCTCCTGCCTCAGGCTCCTGAGTAGCTGGGATTACAGGTGCCCACCACCACACTTGGCTAATTTTGGTATTTTTAGTAGAGATGGGGTTTTGCCATGTTGGCCAGGCTGGTTTTGAACTCCCGAACTCAGGTGATCCACCCACCTCGGCCTCTCAGAGTGCTGGGATTACAGGCATGAGCCACTGCACCGGGCTGGGAGTATATAAAGTATTAACTCTTTAATAGTATTTGTAATACATTAAAGCAAAATTTGCTTTTAAACTTAAAAAAATTATAATTGGCCAGATACAGTAGCTCGCACTTATAATCCCAACATTTTGGGAGGCTGAGGTTTGAGGGTTGCTTGAGCCCAGGAGTTTGAGGTTACAGTGAGCTCTGACTGCATTACTGTACTCCAGCCTGGGCGACAGAGTAAGACCCTGACTCTTAAAAATTGCTTACAGGTTTTCAGTTGAACTGAATTTGATTATTTTTAAGGTTCATTCTGTACCTTTTTAAAAAAAAAAATTGGGGTTTTTAGCATAAAAAGAATTTTCAAAGGCATTTTCTTTGGCAATGTTTGAAATATGTATTTCCTGTAAGCTCTAGTAATCTATAGTTTTTTAAATATAAAAATAGCTAACATAGTAATAATGGATAAGTTTTAGAAACATAAAAGCATAGATCAGTACAAAGACATGAAAATCAGGACTCAAAAAAAGCAAGGAAAAAGCTCAACAGCAACAAAAGTATAAACAATTTGATAAAAATTTTTGGTCCTTTAAGAGAAGTGAAATTCAAACGTAAGGAACACTCAAGTTATTTTATAGAAATTCTTCCATTTGTAATTTTTATTTCCAACATTGTGTAAGACATGGTGCTCTCAGAAATTTTTTTGGAGATACAGTCTTACTATATTGCTTAGGGTGGACTAGAATTCCTGGGCTCAAGCAATCCTGCCTCAGCCACCTGAGCAGCTAGGACTATAGGTATGCACCATTGTGCCTGGCTAGATAGAATTTATTTAAGTGCAAGGGTGTTTTCAGGGATACCCTTTTATTATTTATTTATTTAAAGACAGCGTCTCGCTTTGTCACCCAGGCTGGAGTACAGTGGCACAATATTGGTGGCTTACTGCAAACTCTGCCTCCCAGGTTCAAGTGATTCTCATGCCTCAGCCTCCTGAGTAGCTGGGACTATATGCATGCACCACCACACCTGGTTAATTTTTGTATTTTTAGTAGAGATGAGGTCTTGCTATGTTGGCCAGGCTGGTCTGGAACTCCTGACCTTAAGCGATCTGCCTGCCTTGGCCTCCCAAAGTGCTGGGATTACAAACATGAGCTGAGATTACAAACCATGCCCACCCAGGATGCCCTTTTAAACATCTGTTTAGGGGGTTGAAGTAGAGAGGTGAACACAGGATATCTGCATACAACTTGCACAGAATTAATGATACAGTTGTGGATTGATTTCAGGTTGCATAACACTCCACAACCTCCTGTCAAGTAATAAAGGATCTGATCTCATTGCAGTCACCTCCTTTTCTTTTCAAATGCACGCGACCCCAGTAGAGTAAAACCTAAAGTACAAGTTATATACATTGTCAGGTGGGTATTCCAGTGCCTTCTGCTGATCTGCCACCATGCCTTGACCAATCACCTGGGACATGTCTTCCTGAAATGTAAAAGATACAACCAATTAGCAGCATTGCAGCGCTCAACTGCACTTTCCAATTTCAGCAGTTAGCACATTTAATTGGGCTTCCGTCTACTACAAAAATGAACAAAACACTGGGCATGAAAGTTTCATTCACCCACTGGACTAACTTTCAGAAACGAACGCAGCCTTGTCACTTCAAAATCCTTTTTCAGTCCTTTCAGATCTGTGAGGCCTTAGACCTATCAGATTTCTTTTCTTTTTTTGTTTAAATAAAAGACAGGGTGTTTTTATGCTGCCGCTGGAGCACAGTGGGCTATTCATAGGCATGATCTCACTACTAATCAGCACAGGGGTTTGACCTGCTCTGTTTCTGACCTGGGCTGGTTCACTCCTCCTTAGGCACCTTGGTAGTCCCTCCTTGCAGGAGGGCACTATATCGATGCCGAACCTAGTGTGGATACCCAATTGGCAGGGCTTGTTATAGCCTCAAACTCCTGGGCTTAAGTGATCCTCCTGTCTCAGCCTCCTGAGCAGCTGGGACTACCGGAGCAACAACACACTCGGCCAGATATCCTCTGATGGTCATTTCAGCCCAAGTTTTTTCTTCTTCTGTCACACTAATACCCCTACATAACTATCTGTTCAGGGCTGTAATCCTGAACTAGAGTTTTTCCCCTTAAGATACTCAATTAGAATTTTTTTTAAAAAAACACAGCTACAGAAAATACTGTGGGATAAGGGTAAATCAGCTCTGAAACCCACGGAGGAGTACAGCATCCAGACTTGGGAGAGAAGCAACTTGTCAAAACACATGGAAAGCTGAAGCACAGCAAAAGGGCAGATTATTAACTGAAATAAATAATAACACCAATAAATTGACCAGAATGTTCGTGTCTGCCTCCCATCCTATCCTATCTTTTTTTTAATAGGCACATTTTAAGAGGAAATTTTCATACGATGATTTATTTTAAGGCATAAACTCCTACAATTGGGCTTGGACAAAGCAGGGAACAGGAGAGACTGATGTGGACAGGAGAAAGCGTGGGTTTACTCTGTCTCTTGGTAATGTCTGAGAGACACCCAGACGGTGAGGTGTACTATACAGATGGCAGGTATGTAAGCTGATATGGAAGACAAGGTTGACTTGTATAATGGAATGTTAGGAGTTTGTGATCCTAGCTCTTCAACTTAAGAGTTCTGCAAACCTGGCGGGGGTGGTAGTTCACGCCTGTAATCCCAGCACTTTGGGAGGCCGAGGTGGGCAGATTACCTGAGGTCAAGAGTTTGAGACCAGCCCGGCCAACATGGCGAAACCCTGTCTATACTAAAAATATAAAAATGAGCTGTGCACCTGTAGTCCCAGCTACTCAGGAGTCTGAGGCAGGAGAAACACCTGAACCTAGGAGGCGGAGGTTGCAGTGAGCTGAGATTGCACCACTGCACTCTTAGCTTGGGTGACAGAGCAAGATTCTGCCTCAAAAAAAAAAAAAAAAAAAAAAAAGAATTCTGCAAACCTGAACAGGTTATTTGCCCTCTTCAAGCCTTAATTTCCCCATCTATAAAATGGAAAAAAACAAGAGTAGCTATACTTTAGGGATGCTGAAAAGATTAAATGAAGTAATACATGAGTGCTGTTAACATCACACCTGGCAATTAATAATATTTAATGAAGATGCTAATGACGATAGTAAATGGAATTGAGCTGTGCTAGCCCCATCTTCTCAAATGCACTACAGGGAACTAGTGCAGAGTCTAGAACATGCACCCAGAACCACAGTGCTGAGAGTCTTAGAAGTGACCTAGACAGGACACTTTTCTCCTTTAGGAAATGCTGGAGGCAATTTTTTGAGTAAACAAGACTAACTTACTTTAGTATCTCAGCATTTTCCTGCAGCTGTTTGTTGTTGTTGTTGTTGTTGTTGCTGCTGTTTTTGCTCTAGTCAAATCTGACTTTCCCAGCCCCTCCTTCTTTCCTAGGCATGTTCACACACCCTTTGTTCACCAGGCTCCCATTAGATGTGTAACAATACAATAGGTAAGGATAAGGTTATGCCCAGCTGATCATTATTATTACATTCGGTTACAATCTCATCCTAAGTCCTTTATTCCCCATTGATTTACAGCCTGAAAGATTTAATCCCAGTAAGCTTCTCCTGAGACTGGAGCCTAGCTCACCTGGATGATTGTGCCTACACTTAGCTGCTTACTTTCTAACTTACTTTCTGATTTCTGGGGGCCAGAACTTATCTCACTCATTTAGATTCTCCTTAATTTCTCCCTTCTAGGAAAAAGATCCTAGGACTACTCCCCTCCCCTTTGTAAACTTTGCTCCTAAACAGATATGATACAAAATGAACTAAAAAATCACCTCATCTCATAATTCTTCCCTAGCCCCTAGGTGGTGTCCCTTCCACAACATGAACCAATTATTTTATCCCTTTTTTTGCAAGATTATATTGTATCTTTTTATGTATGTGTCTCCCATATCTTAATATGATCAACTTTGTCTTATTTCTTTCTTCAACATATGGCAGAATAGAATCTGGGCTTCATAAAGCGTTAGTGCTGAATGAATCAAAGTTTGGGAACTTAAATCCTACATGCACCTGGGTGGATTTGAGAGCCAGTCCTGAAAAGAAGGTCACACAGTGAAGGTGACTCTGTGGCCTTTACTTTACAGGATCACACTTGAAAAGACAGAAAAAAAGATGTGGAAAGGTCAATAAGGCTCATGGGATTTTTAGAGGAAAAACTCTAACCTGCCTTGTAAACTGAAACTATTGGTGTTATTCCTACCAGTGTGTGTCAAATGGCCTTAGGAGAAGGAAAAGTAACTGCCCCTGTTTGAAAGTGATACTGCGGATGTGCAATTCGACCT
This sequence comes from Cacajao melanocephalus, assembly GCA_963573385.1. Classification (NCBI taxonomy): domain Eukaryota; kingdom Metazoa; phylum Chordata; class Mammalia; order Primates; family Pitheciidae; genus Cacajao; species Cacajao melanocephalus. The sequence goes on from CAUYLG010023983.1 coordinate 24,448, forward strand.
TTGTTTCAGCCCCAATTAACCAGCCGTGGGACAAAGGATCTGACTTCCCTAACTATAAGTTTAAAAATCCAATTTGCATATCACGTGGAGGAACTATGAATTTGGTTTTATTCTTCCTTATCATTTGTACTTTTTAGTAAAAAGAAATGGCACCGGACTAACAGCTAGAAAATCTGGGTTCGGACTGGTTCTGCTACTAGCACTAACAGTGTTTGGAAACCTTCATTTTTGGCAACATTAAGAACACAATAACAGCTACCTGAATAAGGGGTTGTGAGCAAAGTTAAACTCAACACGTGCTTACTGAGCACCTACTACATGCCAGCACATAGAAAAAGAAAGACAGAGGAGCCCTTGCCCTTAGCACATTTACAGATCTAGCGAGACAGATGTTAAGGAAATAATTATAGAAACAATGCATACAACTGAACGATAGATGCATGAAGGTGTGTGGCGGGTAGCAGGAGCCTGAAGTGTCAATTTCCTTCCTTTTCTCTTATCTTGTCCTCAAAAATATAGAAGGAGATGAGGAAATCGGATTTCTGAAAAGCACCCGGTCTAACACACTGTCCAATTTCTAATACTGATTACCCTTAAACATCTGAGTCAAAGGATGGAGCTGGTATGTGATGATGATGAAAATTACGACAGCTTTAATCTCCTGAGTATGACTGTGCCTGTTACTGAGCTGGGCATGTTACACATTTGTTCATGTATCCAACAGACCTGTGTATTAGGGGCAAGCATCACTCTTATTTAGAGCCGAGGTAACTGGGGCACAGAGAGGCTAAATTATTATTTGTCAAGCCCGAACTTAACTCAGACGCATCTTGCTGCAGAGCCCTTGCTCTTAACTGAAGAGTAAACCTTCAGGGAAAGGGCAAGTCCTATTTACCTCTCCCAGCAATGCACACAGGATTGTTAGCCAGCAATGACAGAGGGATTCCATTTTTAGATTCAATATCAGGTCAGAACAAGTCATGCCTGCTTATTTTAAACTTGGGTTGGAAAAAAAAAATCATGGCACTAGTCACTGCAGTGACCTTGGGTCATTTTCCTTCACGTTTTGTGTTTAAACATGAATTTATAATTTGCTAATTGCCCATTATTACACCAAAGGAGCTCTTAATGTCTTCAAAATGGAGGTGTGGGGACATTCTAATGTGTTTACTTTGCAAGGGACCCCTGAATAAGAAGACTGAAGACGTGTTATAGAAAGGTCATCTCATTTCATGAAACAAACTGATATGACACATTCTGTCAGCAGGATGCTATAATCTACAGCACAGTACTATGAGCTCCTGAAAGAAAATGCTTTGTGGGCCAGGAAAATTACTGTGATCAAGAGAAGGAGCTTCTTAATATCCCATATGATAGATGGGTGAGATGTCCAGCTGACAATCCCCAAAGCTGATTTATCTCTGTCCCAAAGCTGGACAGTCAAAATGCCCTGTCTCTCTGGCCACAGTAACTGGTCCAAGGGTGGACACTTGAACCACATAAGAATATTCTACAGATTTTCCAATGTAGACCCAAGGGAAGAGAGTCAGCTCTTTTCTGGCAGAGAGGCTTAGGAGCTTCAGGCAGCCACACACACACACCGGGCTGAAGAAGCACATCTGCAGGAGAAGAGTCAGATAAACAGACAGAACCCTGGCAGCAGCAGGTCTCTGGTTCCAACCACCACTGAGGCTAAGTGTCAACCATGCGCTGTCTGCAAGTATATGAAAAACAAACAAACCTCTAGCCCTTGAGCAAATTTCCCCTTTTGTCTAAGTAATGTCAAGTTGAGGTTCTGTCAGTTGCAACCAAGAGATTCATTTTTCTTTTAGTTTTGAGACAGAGTCTCGCTCTGTCAGCCAGGCAGGAGTACAGTGGTGCGATCTCGGCTCACGCAACCTCTGCCTCCCGGGTTCAAGCAATTCTCTGTCTCAGCCTCTCGAGTAGCTGGGATTACAGATGCCCACCACCATGTCCAGCTAATTTTGTAATTTTACTAGAGACCGGGTTTCACCATCTTGGCCAGGCTGGTCTTGAACTCCTGACTTTGTGATCCACCCAGCCTCCCAAAGTGCTGGGATTACAGGCATGAGCCACTGCACCTGGCCTGTAATCAAGAGACTCCTAATTGAAACAGGGTTGAGTCCATCTCTCCCAGAAGAGATCTACCACGATAACAAACTCAGATGCATCCAGGCATCAGGCTCTAAGGCAGCCAAATGATGAATGAAGTGAACTGAGCATAAGACAACAAATTAGGCCAGGTATGGTGGCTCATGCCTGTAATCCCAGCATTTTAGGAGGCTGAGGTGGGTGGATCACTTGAGTTCAGGAGACTAGCCTAGGGAACATGATAAAAGCCCATCTCTACAAAAAATACAAAAATTAGCCAGGCATGGTGGTGCACACCTGTGGTCCCAGCTACTCAGGAGGCTGAGGTGGGAGGACTGCTTACATCGATGAACTCTTTCTCTACTGCAATGCTGTGGTCTCAGTGGGTTGATTTTGTCTGTGTAGACGGCAGGAGAAATACACTTAAAAAACCTTTTCCTGGGTCAGCTCCAGCCTAATTCCTACTCATCTAACCACCTGGATTAGGTGAAATGACATTAGCAAAGTTCCCACAGGCCAGGCGTGGTGTCTCCGGCCTGTAATCCTAACGCTTCGGGAGGCCGTGGTGGGAGGATTGCTTGAGCCCAGGCAGTCAAAGCTGCAGTGAACTGTGAGCACGCCACTGCGCTCCAACCTGGGTGACAGAGTGTGACCTTGTCTCAAAAAACAAGCTCCCACAGCACCTTGCCTTGCTCTTCAATAATACTAACATTAATAATTACCTATTTAAAGTTGGATTCAAATCTTGGCTGTGGCACTTAATTAGCTGAGTGTCTCTGTGTCTCAATTTCCTTATTTATAAAATGGGAATAGTAATAGACCAATTTCATATAAAATACAAATTAATACACTTAGAATGATGCCTCTAGAATGCATAGTAAATGCCATGTAAGCATGAGTTCCAGTTATCCTCAGCAATTCCGAAGGCCTCACTACACCTTGGTCAGCACAGAGCCGGGGACGTAAGAGGCCCTCAACACAAACTTGCTTAATTCCTAAAAGAGAAGGTGGATTTATAGCTTCATTTGAAAGACAATAAAATCAACACACGTTTTAGAGGATAGGCTCTTATTATGTAGGCAAATGAGGTTCCCAGAAAACTGAAAACTTTATAGACTCAGAGAACAGTGCCCAAGCAGAACTTGGTTCTGAGGAGCAGTGGGATTTTGAAAAGAGGGCATCAGACCTGTGTGAGAAGGTCAGAGCTCTGGATTCTGAGCCATGTCATTTTACTTCTCTGGGCCCTGAGTGCTAATAATTATGATTGTGAGATCACTTTCTTAATTTAGAACAAATCTGATAAGTAAGTGATTCCTTCTGGGCAAGTTAAATTTCAAGTTGAATAAGTCTCCACATTGGACCAGTTACAGTGGTCGGAAATGAATGTAAGCTAGCAGAAATCAAAGCTGTACATTTTTTTTTTCTTTTTTGAGACAGAGTCTTGCTCTGTCGTCCAGGCTAGAGTACAATGGTGTGATCTTGGCTCACTGCAGCCTCTGTCGCCTGGGTTCAAATGATTCTCGTGCTCCAGCCTCCCGAGTAGTTGGAATTACAGGCTCATGTCACCATGCCCAGCTAATTTTTGTATTTTCAGTAGAGACAGAGTTTCGCCATGTTGTCCAGGCTGGTCTCGAACTCCTGAAATCAGGTGATCCGCCCGCCTTGGCTTCCCAAAGTGCTGGGATTACAGACATGAGCCACCACACCTGGCCCAAAGCTATGAATTTGTGTCAAAATTGTGTGCCTACATTTCTGCTGTCTTTGAGTTCATGAGGTTACTTTCTCTGTTACGCTGGTGTCTCTACATTATTTTCATTTACTACGGCAAGGGGAAGGGAGCAGAAGAAAAAAACAAGAGCTTTTTTCCAGAGACTTTCTTGTAGGATGTAGGCTTGACTGTAAAACCTACAGCCTTTTTTATCACTAGGAAAAGGAAATTTATCATGTACGAAAATCTCAAGTGGTTTTCAGGAATACAAGATATAAAGAACAATGAGCTGTGAAAAATGCCACATATTTGAATGCACTTGAACTCTGCCATTGGCAATTTGCATACTGTCACAAAAGAGAAGCCAGTGCTGACTCAGTCACACTTTCCTGCTCCTTAGAGGGAATTCCCAGACCCTTGCCACAGATGCACTTTTTATGTTGCATCTGAAACAGAAAAAAAGATTTGCACAGTGACATCTGCTCCCAATAGCAAACCAGAAATCTAGCAGTTGTTGATGGAGTGCAAATTGGGGGTAAAAATAGATTTTAAGCACACGGTTCAAGACATCATTTTAAAAATGAGTAGGCTATAACACCTGGGAATTCTAGCCTGGAAGTAAGACCTAACAAGAAGCCCATAATCATTAGAAACACATTTTAAGCTATTTTTTCATACGTGGACACCAGCACTTTAAAACCACTTATGAGGGCTTGATGTGGTGGTTCATGCCTGTAATCCAAGCACTTTTTGGGAGGCTGAGGCGGGCAGATCATCTGAGCCCAGGAGTTTGAGACCAGCCTGGCCAATATGGCAAAACCTCATCTCTACTTAAAATATAAAAAAAATTAGCTGGGCGTGGTGGTGCACACCCAAAGCATGAGAATCACTTGAACCTGGGAGGTGGAGATTGCAGTGAGCTGAGATTGTGCCATTGCATTCCAGCCTGGGCAACTGAATGAGACTCAGTCTCAAAAAAAAAAAAAAAAAAAAAAAAAGCATTATGGCTCATACCCCATTTATACTTCAAAAGTCATGAAGTCCATAAGATGAAAAACAAAAACCATATCATCATCTCAGTAGACTTGGAAAAAGCTTTTGATAAACATACCTTCATGATAAAACCCTCAACAAACTAAGCATCAAATGAATGTACCTCAAAATACTAAGAGCCATCTTTGACAACCCCATAGCCAACATCATACTGAGCGTGCAAAAGGTAGAAGCATTCCTCTTAAGAACTAGAACAAGACAAGGATGCCCACTTTCACCACTCCTATGCAACATAGTACTGGAAGTGCTAGCCAGAGCAATCATGCAAGAGAAAGAAATAAAAGGCATTTGAATAGGAAAATACAAAATCAAATTCTCTCCCTTCACTGATGACATGATTCTATACCTAGAAAACCCGAAAGACTGCCAAAAAACTACTAGCCCTGATAAATGACTTCAGTGAAGTTTCAAGATACAAAATTGGTGAACAAAAATCAGCAGCATTTCTATACACCAATAACATTCAAGCTGAGAGCCAAATCAGGAATGCAATCCCATTTACAATAGCCACACAAAAAAATACCTAGGAATACATTGAGCCAAGATCTCTATAAGCAGAACTACAAAACACTGCTGAAAGAAATCAGAGGTGACACAAACAAAAGGAAAAACATTCTATGCTCATGGACTGGATGAATCAATATTGTTAAAATGGCTACACTGCCCAAAGCAATGTACGCATTCAATGCTATTCCTGTCAAACTACCAACATCATTTTTCACAAAAGTAGGAAAAGCTTAGCTGTAAGCTATGAACTTGCCACTGCACTCCAGCTTGGGCAACAGAGCAAGACCCTGTCTCCAGGACTCTTCAGTTTATAGAGAGATTTACTTACATTATCTAATATGATCCTCACTCCCTCTCATCTACCATCACCGTATTTTCACCCATCAAGTTATGTTAGTATAGAACTATTGAACTGAACATGGCAATACCCAGTCTCTATAAAAAATACAAAAAAATTAGCCAAGTATGGTAGTGTGTGCCTGTAGTCCCAGTTACTTGGGAGGCTGAGGCAGGAGGATTACTTGAGCCCTGGAGTTCGAGGTTGCAGTGAGCTATGTTTGTGTCACCATATTCTGGCTTGGGTGACAGAGCAAGACCTTGTCTCAAAAATTAAATAAAAAACAAAATAAAAGATGAAATGAAAAATAGAAAAGTCAGCCCAGTGAAATACATAGATTCTGAATCCTTACAATAGCACTTACAGGCTCTGAGTCTTCGGGCATGCACGTTAACTTCTGGTCCCTCATCTGCAAAATGAAGATGATGATAGTATTAATGCTTTCATTATGGGAAGGACAGAGGTGATCAATAGTTTCTGCTCAGTTCCTAACAAATAAACATAGAATCCAGGTGGATGGTATTGTTGTTACTATTGCTGTTTCCATCAGGATAAAGGAGATCATATTTTAAAGTGCCCAGTATAGTGACACAGATGTTTCTTCTTTTACAGAGACATCTAAAAACAGTCAAGAGTGAAGGTATCCTCTTTCCCCACAAATCTGCTCTTCCTCCTGTTTCTTTTCTCAGTAAATAGCATCAACCAACCAGCCAGTCAGCTGCCCATGATGTATCTGAGAATCATTTTTGCCTCCTCCTTCTTCAGCTTTCATATCTGCATAACCATCAAGTCCTGTCCACTCTGACTCCTGTGTATGTTGAAAATCTGCCTATATTTCTCCGTCCTGGCCAGATCCTTGGTTTCAGTCATCATTAACTTTCATCTCAGTCACTCTAATAGCTTTTCAACTCTCTTACTGACTTCAGTTTTGACATTTTCTAACTGATTATTTCTATACATATTATATATAATAATTATATATAATATATAATACAATTAATTATATATATTATATATTATAATTATGTATAATCATATTATTAAAGCTATTATATAATATAAATAAAAGTTGAATGACTGGGTGTGCTGGCTCACACCTGTAATCCCAGTAATTTGGGAGTTATGTTTGCATCATCACACTATAGCGTCACTTACATAAATAACATATATAATTATAAATTATACAGTGTTACATATGTTATATATTTATAATCATACATAATTATATATTAATCATTATATGTAATTATATATATATATATATATATATATATATAATTTTCTTTGCAAAATTGACCAACGTATCTGATTCTTTTTTTTTTTTTTGAGATGGAGTCTCAGTCTCTCACCCAGGCTGGGGTGCAGTGGCTGATCTCAGCTCACTGCAACCTCTGCCTCCCGAGTTCAAGCAATTCTCCTGCCTCAGACTCCCGAGTTGCTGGGATTACAGGCATGGGCCACCATGCCTGGCTAATTTTTATATTTTTAGTAGAGGCAGGGTTTCACCATGTTGGCCAGGATGGTCACAAACTTCTGACCTCAAGTGATCTGCCCGCCTCAGCCTCCCAAAGTGCTGGGATTGCAGGCGTGAGCCACTGCACCCGGCCTAACTGATTTTTCCAAAGGCACCCAGAAGGATCTTTTCAAAAGTTTAATCTCATCTTTATAACCCCCTGTTGAAAACCATTCTAAACGCTTCCCTTGGTATAAAGTCCTTTCTCCTGGTCTACAAGGCTCTTTGCCAGCCAGCCCCTGCTGCCTTGGTGGTTTTTCACTTCCTACTACTACATCTTCATGCCCATAGTTCTGTCTCTAGGATTAGGCCCGCCAGGCAGACGTGGAGACCTACAGGTGGTGCTGTCAGGGAAGCAGGCTACGTTAGAGAAAGATGCAAAGGCAGGGACTGAGATAAACTGAGTATGTAATTGAAGCATGGCTTGGAACGCTGGTCCATTTCCAGTGGAAAATGGAAACCAGGATATTTATGGGAAATCTCCTGATTCATAAAACTTAGCTCAAACATCTTAAGAATGTTGCATAGACTAAATGAAACACATTTGTGAGCGGAATCTGACTCCTGACAACCAGTTTGTGACCTTGGCATTAGACCAAGTGTAGCATGCTCCTGGACATGAAAGAGGTCTTACTTACCATCTTTACATGCCTAGAGCTTGACACACTGCACAGAGTCAGTCAGAAAATGTGTACTGAATAATGAGAGCTCTGGCACACCTACATTTCATATAGCCAAAATCTGGTATTAATGATAGCTACCACTAACTGAGCTTTTACTGCATGCCATGTGCTGTCAGAAATTTTTCTTTTTTTTTTGAGACGGAGTCTTGCTTTGCCTCCCAGACTGGAGTGCAGTGGCGTGATCTTGGCTCACTGCAACCTCCGCTTCCTGGGTTCACGTAATTCTCCTGCCTCAGCCTCCAGAGTAGCTAGGATTACAGGCACCTTTGCATTTTTAGTAGAGAGAGGGTTTCACCATGTTGGTCAGGCTGGTCTCTAACTCCCGACCTCGTGATCCACCCACCTAGGCCTCCCAAAGTGTTGGGATTACAGGCATGAGCTACCACGCCCAGCCTGTGTCAGAAATTCCACAAACAAAATCATACTTGATCCTTACAAAGAAGCAAGCACCATCTTCTCTAATTTTTGGATGAAGAAACACAGGCAGACAGGATAAGCCACTTTCCCAGAGGCAGGATTTAATCTGTTCAGACTTCAGAGGCCAAGATTTGTATCTGACAGCCTTTTTCATCTGGAAAAGCAAGTGCTCCCAATCCATTTGGCAATACTGGTGTTATTTGTAACATGTGACACTCACTGTTTAATAAGTATGTATAAATTTTTTATATGGATCAAATGTATGAAGGTGGAGAGTAAAGAATGTTGGTATTCTAGCTGACAATGACTCTGAAATGGTAAAATGCACTGTCAGCTGCAGTGTGAATTTCCATGTCGCAGCTCATTTAGGTCACTGATAAGTTACCCCTGAAAACAATTCATGCTTCCTCAGGCATCTTTCTACCCTGCAAATTCTAAAATCTCCACAAAGAAACTCCAAGAAGAATGCTGCCCTGAGTGGACTGGAATACTATCATTTTTGTAGTCTTGCCCTAAGGGTCAGAAATTATATTTCACAATGAAAGACAACAGGAAAGACAAATACCACTGAAAATTTGAGAAATCATAACATTCTGAAATTTTTTGAAAAATCTAAAATGTTCTTGAGGCAGCTGTACACAAACCAGGTCTGTAATGACAAGTGTCACTTGACATATAGAGTGCACTGCTCTTACGCAGTTGTACAAGTACAGTAAGCACATCTGTTTGGGGCAGTTCTAACACGGTTATCTTGGGCTCCTGGCCAAGCTTTGGGATTAGGCTTGTTCTGAAGCCCCGGATGCCATGGTAATTGCCATTTAAATAGCTCTAAACCTGCATTCAGGGGAAAGCTTTAAAGACCACTTACAGACACAAGGTTTACATACTGACGGCAAGACATGTCGATTATTTTACTGACAACTCTCTGTGAAACTTACCTAGTAAACCCACACATTGCCTTGATGAAGAGTCAAGCATGTTTATTTTATATGATTTTTGCAAAGACAAAACATGAGAATATACATTGATATATTGTTTTCAACATCTCTTGTGGACTGCCACTGCTTCAATCAAGGGCACAGTGCCCATTCTGGCCTGTTCTATCTGATCCCACACTGCAGCTACAGTGAACTTGGAGTCATCTCCTGCAGACCTCTGTGGACTTCCACTGGCATCAGCATGGAGGTCACATTGCTTAATGTAGCCTGGTTGCTGCTGACCCCTCCAATTTTGCTTCCATCTCACCCATCTGGCAACCACAGACTTTTAGTTCATCAGACTCTCAGAGGCTCTAAGGTTGCCTAAAACCTTCCTTTGTTTTTTCCTTTGTCCCATTCCCAATCACTGTTAGTTTTTCCTTCAAATTCCTCCCCAGGGTACCCTCCCCCTCTCAAGGTCAAATCTCCCTTTTATCGCTTTCTTAGCACCAAGCACCTCTAGTTCTTAGCTTTGATTAGAGTTGAGGTTTCAGGCCAGGAGCGGTGGCTCATGCCTGTAATCCCAGCACTGTGGGAGGCTGAGGTGGGCGGATCACCTGAGGTCAGGAGTTCCAGACCAGTCTAGCCAACATAGTGAAACCCTGTCTCCACTAAAAATACAAAAATTAGCCGGCATGGTGGCAGACGCCTGTAATCCCAGCTATTTGGGAGGCTGAGGCAGGAGAATCACTTGAACCTGGGAAGTGGAGGTTGCAGTGAGTTGAGATCATGCCATCACACTCCAACCTGGGCAACAAGAGTGAAACTTGGTCTCAAAAAAAAAAAAGAGTTTAGGTTTCAATCTGCTTGTGACATTATTTCTCTCTCCTCAAAGGCCGTAAGCAACACAAGAGAAAGTAAACTTCTGTTTACTCTCAGGAGCATCTTCCAAGGACCTAGGATAAAGTGTAGTAACAAGCAGAATGCAAGAATTTATAAGATAAAGTTAGGTTTTTAATCTGATGGATAAAGAAATTAGGCCTTATCTACCAGGGTGCAGATTATTAAATACTTGAAAAATATTCCAAGAAGCGGACAGGATATATGTGAGTTACTTCACCATTTCTGATTTAATTTCCGTTTCTCCTTTTTCCTCTTTTTCCCAGTTGTTTTCATTTTTAACATTGAGATACAACTAACGTATGTAACATGCACTCATCTACGGTGCACAATCCAACGCTTTTACTATCTTTAGAGCTGTGCAAACATCATCACGATCTATGTTTAGAATATTTTCATAATCTCAGAAAGAAAGCCCATACCCTATTACTCTCTCCACACTCTCAGTCACAGGCAACCGCTGATTTACTTTCTGTCTCTGTAGATTTGCCTTATTCTGGATATTTCATATAAATAGAGGCTGGGTGCAGTGGCTCACATCTGTAATCCCAGCACTTTGGGAGGCCGAAGTGGACAGATCACTTGATGCCAGGAGTTCCAGACCAGCCTGGCCAACATGGCAAAACTCTATCTCTACTAAAAATGCAAAAATTAGCTAGGCCTGGTGGCACGTGCGGGTATTCCCAGCTACTCAGGTGGCTGAGGAACGAGAATTGCTTGAACCCCTGAGGTGGAGGCTGAAGAGCAGGGAGCTGAGATAACGTCACTGCACTCCTGCCTGGGTGACACAGTGAGACTTAAAAACAAACAAACAAACAAAGTGTAGTGACCTCCAATTTGAGCCCTGGCTTCATTGGGTGATTTTAGGTAACGTTTTTTCTTTTTTTTTGAGGCAGAGTTTCACTCTTTCGCCCAGGGTGGAGTAAAGTGGCATGATCTTGGTTCACTCCAACCTCTGCTCCTGGGGTTTAAGTGATTCTCCTGCCTCAGCCTCCCAAGTAGCTGGGATTATAGGCACCTGCCACCACGCCCAGCTAATTTTTGTATTTTTAGTAGAGACAGGGTTTCACCATGTTGGCTGGGCTGGTCTCAAACCCCTGACCTCAGGTGATCCACCCACCTCGGCCATAACTTTTTTTTTAGATGGGATCTTACTTAAGTCACCCAGGCTAGGTTGCAGGGGCATGGTCATAGCTCACCGCAGCCTCAAACTCTTGGCCTCAAGTAATCCCCCTACTTCAGCCTCTTGGGATTACAAACTCGAGCCACTGTGCCTGGCTCCAAAACTTATTTAACATTTCAGTGCTTCATCTCTTACATGGAGATGACACTACTATTAACTTCATATAATTGTTATGTGAATAAGTTAGCATGTGTTAAAGAGCTTAGAATATATTAACTATGATGGTGAACTTCAGGTGTCCATCTGAGTAGATTAAGGAATATCTAGATAGCTGGTAAAAGGCTATTTCTGGGTGTGTCTGGGAGGGTGTTTCCAGAAATGACGGGCACTTGAAGCAGTGGACCAGGCAAGGAAGATCCACCTCCATCCAGTTTGGGCAGGTACCATCCAATCGGCTGAGGGCCAGGTAGAACAAAAAGGCAGAGGAAAGATAAATTCACTCTCTTTTCTGAAGCTGGGACACCATTTTCTCCTGCCCCTGGACATCAGAACTCCATGTTCTCCAGCCTTTGGACCGGAGAACTTTTACCAGCAGCCCCCTGGTTCTCAGGAACTGAATCATACCACTGGCTTCCCTGATTCTCCAGTTTGCAGTCTATTGTGGGACCTCTCAGGCTCCGTAAACAATTCCCTTAATAAGTCCCTTCTCAGATATCCATATATCCTATTGGTTCTGTCTCTTTGGAGAACCCTAATACATTAGTAATTGTGCTGTTCAGGTTGAAAAATTCACTTCAGTTTTTCAAGTTACACCTTAATCCTTCACTCGGAATCGTTGTTCCTTCTATGGCTAACCCTTAATGCTTTAATCAGAATGATAGCATCATCCTCAATAACAACAACTCACTCTTCAACAGGGTCTACAGCGCACTCTGGCATGGTTCTAAGGAGTACTTTACCGTTATCAACTCCTTTAATTTTTCCTCCCATTTTACAGAGGCATAAACTGAGTCACAGAGAGGTTAAGTCATTTCTGTAAGGTTATAATTGCTAACAAATAGCAGAAACAGGATTTGAACCCAGGTTGTCTAGCTCTAGTGATTACACTCTTAATAATTTAATCAGGCTAGGCATGGTGGCTCACGTCTATAATCCTGGCACTTTGGGAGGCGGATCACCTGAGGTTGGGAGTTCAAGACCAGCCCAGCCAACATGGTGAAACCCTGTCTTTACTAAAAATATAAAATTAGCCAGGTGTGGTGGCACATGCCTGTAATCCCAGCTACTTGAGAGGCTGAGGCAGGAGAAATCACTTGAATCCAAGAGGCAGAGGTTGCAATGAGCCGAGATCCTGCCACTACACTCCAGCCTGGGCAACAGGAGTAAAATTCAGTGTCAAAAAAAAAATTAATTATACTGCTTCAAAAGAGCATATGAACATAGATATTCCAAACATTATAAACATATAAGTTTATACCCAAAAGATTAAAATAATTATTTTAGGGATTCTTGAGCTTCGATGTCAGCAAGCTACCAGGATGTCATGGAGCTTTCAGAATGAGTCCCACTTATCCCAATTTCTAGTTTTTTGATCTTCCACTGAGCAGATAAAGTCTCATCTATACATCTGGGATAAATAATCCTTGTCCTCCTTTTTACATACGGTTACTTTAGGGATAATATTGAGTAAGATACAAACCAACTAAATACAATTTTAGAAAAAAACTTTAAAAAATTAAGCCAGTGAGATTATAGATGAAATTGTTTTACAAATTGGAAAGCTCTGTGCAAGTAGTTCCATTAAAGTTCTTTTCAAAAGGCTTATAAAAGGCTCTCACCTGTACTTCTGAAATAGATACCAGACACTTCCCTGCCTCCAGTCTCTCACAATTGGAATCTGTTTCACAAACCATCATCTGATCTACAAAAAAGTTATTTCCCCCTTTAAAAATATTTTAGAGAAATGGAATACCTTCTGAAATTATTAGAAACTCCTTGGCAATGCATCTGGGGCTACTGAGATATAGACCAAAGCCAACCCCAACTGAATATACTGAAAATAGCACTGGAGTCTGCACAGACCACGGCTTAGCTCTGAAAATAACTTTTTTTTTTTCAACACAGGGTTTCACTCTGTTACCCAGGCTGGAATCCAGTGGTACGATCACAGCTTACTGCCACCTCAACCTCCCAGGCCTAAGTAAGCCTCCCACCTCAGCCTCTTGAGTAACTGAGATTACATTTGCTTTGCCACCACACCCAGGTAATTTCTTCTATTTTTTTTTTTTAATAAAAGTGGAGTCTCACAATGTTGCCTAGGCTCATTTTGAATTAGCCTTGTCTTTTAATTTAATTTTTTTTTTTTTTTTTGCTGGAGTGCAGTGGTGCAATCTCGGCTCACTGCAACCTCCGCCTCCCAGGTTCAAGTGATTCTCCTGCCTCAGCCTCCCCTGAGTAGCTGGGACTACAGGCACACACCACCACACCCAGCTAATTTTTGTATTTTTAGTAGAGACAGGGTTTCACCATGTTGGCTGGAATGGTCTCCATCTCTTGACCTCGTGATCCACCTGCCTCAGCCTCCTAAAGTGCTGGGATTACACGTGTGAGCCACTGTGCCCAGCCCACAGGCTTGTCTTGAATTAATACTTCATCACAAGACAACAACATTTGTGTATATATTAGGTTGAACCATACGAAATTTTTACCTACAAAAACGGCAATTTCATATGATTCAATCCAACATTTTGCTAATTGATGCACTGTCTATCTTCCTTCCCCCTCCAGCTGTGGAATGAGTTCAAGAGGGAAGGCATTTTTGTACATTTTGTACATTTCGTTGTATCTTCAGTACCTGGAACATAGTGGTATTCAGCAAATATTTATTGAATGAATGAATGAATGAACTTACTAAGCTCTAAGCATTTGTTTTACACTCTTCTGTGTGATTTATTTTTTATAGCCCCTTTGTTTCCTAACAGCATCCTAATTACTGTCATTCCTCGGCTGAGGAAACTGAGGCTTGGTGAGGTCAAGTGACTTCTCCAAGACACTCTTAAATAATACTTTATGCTAAGCCATTTATATTTATGCTATAAAAGTTGTCCAAATTCAGGCTATCTTTCCTTTCTGAACTTGATCATGTAGAGATTCTACTGAAAACAGGGATTAAGAAACTTCAGGACCAAAAGGAGAGAAGGTGGGGAAGGGACAGAACAGAGTGGAAAAAGAGAGACACTCGCCAATGGGCTTGGGAAAGCCTGCAATTGTTGGTGAAGTGCAGTATGAAACATTATCTAAAAATGACTCTCAGGCCTCCAGGCCCTCTGCCTCTTCACTGGCTTGACACTTGGAGCCCTGTCACTGGCATTGCTTACTTGGGAACTGGGAGTGGATGATGGCTGGCTTTTACCTTCGGCCTGCACATGAGCCTGGCTGGGACTACCAGACTCTTCCAGCAAGCAAGAGAGTATTCTCTCTCTTTTTACCATTTCCTCTGTGGATGAAACTGGGGACCCCTACCTACAAAATTCTGTTGCTTTAAAAGACTTTCCCCTAATATGACTATGGAGATACAGTGCCAAAAAGAACAAGTTAACGTATTTTTAAGTAAAGGGGCTTTCGGTTTGAAATTAGTTGATGTTCCTCATTTCCCTTTAGTGCAAATATACACTCTATCTTTTGGAAAGAGAGGTCATAATTTTTTTATTGCTATTCTCCTTCTTTTTTTTTGTAAAGTCAATATCTGGTAAATAAACAGCTACTATTCTTAATGCCAGGGGTCTCAAGTCCCATGTAGGGTTTATCCATGAGCGGCCCATTATAATTTCCACTCTTGCTGAAACATCCTTTCCCTTCAGCCAGAATCAGCTCACTTTCTAGGATATGCAATCTGTGGCAGTCATAATATGTGTTTTCTCAAACCTGAAAGAGGATAAATTGATGATTTCTCAAAGGCCCTGAAGTAAAAATGAACAACTCTGGGCTGTCTTGAAATCAGAGTTAGATGACACTCCTAAGTGATTCATTCTTTGAGATTTGTAGGACATTTTTAAACATAGAGGGAAAAAAGCCTACTTTTCTTTCTAGAATTTGTAGTCTAACCCTGGAAGTGCTAGGCTACAAAACAGAAAAGCAGATGATGAGCCAAGCCACGGGAGTCAGAGAGTTGGGGAGCCATCTCCCGGCCTATCACATACTGGCTGGAGGCCTTTGGCACGTTAGTAAACTTCTCTAACTCTCAGTTTCCTCATGTGTAGGAAAATCGAAGAACAGGAAACGCACACAGAACACAGCACAGTGTCTGATATACAACAAATGTTCAAAAACTATTAAATAACAGAATATCAAACATTATGGTATATCAGGAGAAAAGTTCTTTAAAACTGCCTCTCTTCTAATGCCCTGGCCCCTGGATAAGTTTAAGTATCTTTTGCTTGGAATCAATGGAATAAATTTAAAATATTTTCTTGTGCCTCCAGGACTAATTAAGCACAGCTCTGGCTGTATAAAAACCAAACCAGATTTAAAGGAGAGATTGCAGGCTGGGTGCGGTGGCTCACACCTGTAATCCCAGCCTTTGGAAGGCCGAGGTGGGCGGATCATCTGAGGTCAAGAGTTCAAGACCAGCCTGGCCAACATGGTGAAACCCCGTCTCAACTAAAAATATAAAAATCAGCTGGGCATGGTGGTATGCACCCGTAATCCCAGCTACTTGGGAGGCTGAGGCAGGAGAATTGCTGGGAGGTGAAGGTTGCAGTGAGCTGAGATCATCATGCCACTGTGCTCCAGCCTGGGTGACAGAGTGAGACTTGATCAAAAAAAAAAAAAGGAGAGTGCCTCCTTAATCCCAGATAGCACAATTCAAGTGTTGACAAGGTGAAAGAAGCTGCTCTTCTTCAGAGTCAATGGGTCATTCACTACATGTAATAGCTTCTCGTCTCAGAGACCAAGATTCCCGAGAGAAGCAAACATGATAGGTGGTTCTTTCCAAGGTGGTGCAAAATATAAGTGATACATCCTAAAAAGAATACAAGAGGAAAAATGCTCAAGATTCTCACCAGTTTGAAGCTTTCACTTTCAGGCAATTGTTTAATACCAACTTCGAAGCTGCCATCTTCCTCACTACTAATAGGTTCGGTGCCGCTCTGATCCTAGGGAACATTAAAAAGAAAATGCAAAAAAGATGTCATTCTTCACTCACACTCCCTAGAATTGTATAGATACTCAAACTCATTTGCCCACTGTAGGGTTGGTAGCTGTTGTTTCCTCTGAGGAAGCCTTTTCTGTTTTCTTTCTAACAGAAGACTGTTGCGTTGTTGTTCTCTCAGGTATCTATCTCTGCTGCTTACAGATAGACCTTAGGGAAAGCTGGTCCCTACCCTCTGTTTCAGGAGTAGGGGTGATTGCCTAGGATAGTCTTTTTCTTTGCTGAATGATTTTGTCAGGAATGCGCAGATCGGGAATAGATTTTATCAGTTCTGGCCAACGAAATATAAGGAGAGGTTTGCTGGAGATGTGTGGAAAAGGTCTTCCTCAATCTTAAGAGAGCCACAAGAAGTCCCTATACCTCCCAAATTAACAAGAGAGCATGAGCCCAAGTTTCCATTGACAGCTGTCCCTTGACGAGGAAGGAACAAGCCTTAGGACAAGGCTGACCCTGTGGGTGACAGAGCAAAGGGAGAGATAGCGAGAACTGGCTCTCTGATTGCAAAACTAGGTCAATGGATTGAGCAAACTTGGAGCACAGCCTTATCCTTAACCACCTTCTGTGAGAGCTGGTACATTTCCTTTTGCCTCAGCCAGTCTGAGTTAGCCATTCTGTTACTTCCAGCTTTCTCACCAAGTCAGCTGACTGTTTTTTGTATAGGACTAAATTGCTTGAGATAAGAGACTGGGTTTGTCTTGCTGATGTCTTTTATTTATTTAATTAAAAAATCTGTCTTTAAAATTTAATAAACAAATCTTTCTTTTTTTTTTTTTTTTTTGAGACAGAGTCTCACTCTGTTGCCCAGGCTGCAGTGCAGTGGCACGACCTCCACTCACTGCAAGCTCCACCTCCCAGGTTCAAGTGATTCTTGTGCCTCAGACTCCTGAGTAGCTGGGATGACAGGTGCATGCCACCACACCGGCTAATTTTTATATTTTTAGTAGATGGGGTTTTGCTATCTTGGCCAGGCTGGTCTTGAACTCATGACCTCAAATGATCTGCCTGCCTCAGCCTCCCAAAGTGTGTCTTGTTGATTTCTGAAATCAAGTTCTATCACCATGCCTGGCATGTGGAACTCACCAAACATTGGTGGAACCAATAAACGCACTGAATATTTGTTTTCTTTTGTGACTTTTTCCTGCAGATTCCTGCAAATATGTGTTTATATAAATGAGACACCTGGCAATAATACATACCACTAAAAATCTAAAACACATTAGGCATCTCCTCAACTGAATTGTAACATATTAAATGCTATAGTTAACTAACAAGAAGTTACTTTACTTTCTGGGGGTATATAAGGAAGAATAAAGATGATAAATGGAATATCCACATTGTACTTATCTGAACTTTTAGTTTTAATCACCATCATCCTGGGATTACTACAAATTTGGTTGAAATAGTTTATAGGGAAAATTGTTTTGATTTTTGAGACATTCAATCTCACTCATAATTTGATGTAATTAAAGCAAAGAGAACTTTTTTTTTTTGGAGACAGAGTCTTTTTCTATTGCCCAGGATGGAGTGCAGTGGTATAATCTCGGCTCACTGCAACCTCTGCCTTCTGGGTTCAAGCGATTCTCCTGCCTCAGCCTCCCAGGTAGCTGGGATTACAGGTATGCATCACCACAACAGGCTATTTTTTTTTTTTTTTTGTATTTTTAGTAGAGATGGGGTTTCACCATATTGACCAAGCTGGTCTTGAACTCCTGACCTCTTGATCTAACCACCTCGGCTTTCCAAAGTACTGGGATTACAGGCGTGAGCCACTGTGCCCGGCCAAGAGAACATTCTTTCAACTATCAAATAGACAACAGAATAGGAAAAGAACATTCAATACCGGAAATGGGAATGTCAGGGAAATAGGAATTTTTATACACCATTGAGAGAATGTAAATTAAAATAATCTTTTCAGAAAAAAAATACTCTGTGTGTGTGTGTGTGTGTGTGTGTGTGTGTGTGTGTGTGTGTGTGTGATTGCTTACTTCTGGAGAGTGAAGCTGGGGAAAGGGTAATTTTTTGCATTAATTATCTCTATACTGTTTGATTAGAGGAGAATTATCATATACCATCGCTTGTTTAAACATAAAGTAAAGGAAGACTATGAGAAACACCTAAAAGAAGACAAAAAAAAAAATTAAAGAAAGTAGCGTGGACTTTACAATTGGGCAAATTTGGGTTCAAAGCTCAACTTTGCCACTTAGAATTATATGACTTAGGGCAAGCTGCTTTCAAACCTGAGTACTGGTTAAGTATCCCTTATCCAAAACGCTTGGAAATGTTTTGGACTTCAGATTTTTTCAGATTTTGTTATGTTTGAATTATACTTACCAGCTGAGCATCCCAAAGCTGAAATGAAAATCTGAAATCAAGTGCTTTCTTTGGAGCATGATGTTACTACTTAAAAGTTTCAGATTCTGGAGCATTTCTAACTTCAAATTTGGGATGCTCACTCTGTAACTGTAACTTATTTTTAAAGTGCAGATAAAATACCAGATTAAAAATACTACCCTATAAGGTTGCTTTAAAGATTAATGAGTTAACATGTAAAATATCTATGTGCATAACACCAGGTACAGTTAACTTTTGTTTCTAGCTTTTAAATATCATTTTAAAATATCATTTATTTTCTCTCTCTTTCTTTCTCTCTCTTTTTTTTTTGGAGACAGTGTCTTGCTCTGTTACCCAGGCTGGAGTGCAGTGGCACAATCTTGGCTCACTGTAACCTCCACCTCCCAGCTTCAAGCAATTCTCTTGCCTCAGCCTCCCAAGTAGCTGGGATTACAGGTGCCTGCTGCCACAGTTAGCTAATTTTTGTATTTTTAGTAGAGACGGGGTTTCACCATGTTGGGCCAGGCTGGTCTCTCGAACTCCTGACCTCAAGTGATCCACCTGCCTCCGCTTCCCAAAGTGCTGGGATTACAGGCGTGAGCCACCAAGCCCGGCCTTTTCTTTCTTTCTCTTTCCGTGTGAATTTCACAGAACTGTTTCTAGCTTTCTGTTGAAGCAGATTCCTTATTCTTGCACTATCTCATATAGTCTTCATAATAACCTGCTACAGGAATGTACCACCATGATCCCAATTCATAAATGAGGATAATGATACATTTTAAATAACTTGCTAAACAACTCCAGGTAGTAAGAGGTAGATCAAAGGTTCAAAGCTGGGAAAGGGCCATGCTAGGCCCTCAATAAATGATGCTCTAATTTCTCTCTCCTTCTTCCTTTTCAGTATTGAGTGTTGATAGCTAATCTTACAGAAGATAAGACTCACAATCTTCCAAAAAATTATTGTTAATAGACCATGGATTTTTTAAAACATGTCTTAGTATTTTTTTAACCAGAAAATTGTATTAGATAGAATATCCTCTTCTCAGTGAATTTTGGATAGTCAAGGAGTTATCATATAAAATAAACATACCCATGTTAATAAATATTGAAAACGTACAGATTTTCAGCATTTTTGACAGTGGTAATGTAAGTTTTAGAAACAGAAATTCTAAACAAATGAATTACCCTTTAAAAATCAGTATTTAAGCTGGGCGCGGTGGCTCATGCCTGTAATCCCAGCACTTTGGGAGGCTGAGGTGGGCGGATCATGAGGTGAGGAGTTTGAGATCAGCCTGACCAACATGGTGAAACCCTGTCTCTATTAAAATCACAAAAAATCAGCTGGGCATGGTGGCATGTGCCTGTAATCCCAGCTACTTAGGAGGCTGAGGCAGAAGAATCGCTTGAACACGGAAGGCGGAGGTTGCAGTGAGCTGAGATCAAGCCACGGCACTCCAGCCTGTGCACCAGAGTGAGACTTTGTCTCCAAAAAAAAAAAAAAAAAAAAAAAATCACTATTTAATCTATGGAAAAGTTGTAATATCCAAATTACTTAGTGTGTCTAGTTCTGCAAGCTGTGGGAGCCCCTGAAGAAGGCCTGGTGAGGTTATGGTGGCCAAGTGGAGCTTTGAAATAGTGTTTATAACTGCAGCACATTAGACTATAGAACAAACCCACAGGTTCCTCTAGTAACCCTGCTAACGGCCACCACCTGGGGTCCCAGGTGAGACAAGATTTTTTCACATGAAGAGGTGTCAGCTGAAACTATTCATCTAATTACACACATCTCCTTAGGGGAAGGAAAGTGTTTCTTAAATTAGAGGAATCTTTACTTTTACATTTTTCAGCAATATGCGTATTGAAGATGAGATATTCTTGGTCTTTATAAAATGAATACCAAAGTAGAGGAGAAAACGGCTGTTTAAGGGATGTGTCAACTTGTAAAATTTAAGAAAACATGGGCAAAGCAGTCTAGGTTCCAAATGGTCTATGCATCCTCTAAGACGTGAACAGAAACAAAAAATACCCCCGGCTACGGTGGCTCATGCCTGTAATCCCAGTACTTTGAGAGGCTGAGGTGGGTGGATCATGAGATCAAGAGTTCGAGACCAGCCTGGCCAACAGGGAGAAACCCCACCTCTACTAAAAATACAAAAATTAGCCTAACGTGGTGATGGATGCTTGTAGTTCCAGCTACTTGGGAGGGTGAGGCAGGAGAATTGCTTGAACCCGGAAGGCAGAGGTTGCAGTGAGCAGAGATCATGCCATTGCACCCCAGCCTGGGCGACAAAGTAAGACTCTGTCTTGGAAGAAAAGAAAAACAGAAACAGAAACAAAAAACAACCCTGTATATCTACACCACATCCCATACTTAGACACTAGAGGGTCAAATGAAGCAGAATGTATCCTTCAAAGCCAGGTCTCAAATGCCACTTGTTCCATTTATCTTTTCCTTCTCCTTAGCTGGGGGACATTGCTCCTTCCCCTAAATTCTAACATTCTACCTGAACCTCCTCTGACACTTAACATCAGCTCTTTTGTTTCCTAATTATGTATGTACAGAACTGATCTCCCTGATGGGACTGAAAGATCCTTGAATCTGGCATCCGAGCCTCATTCATTCCCACTGCCTGATTTATTTTGATATTCAACCTAGGTCTGCCTCACTTTGAATTTCATACTCTTTTTAACTGTACTAGCCTCCCCTCTTTTCTTTTTAGTCTGAGATGACTCCATAGAGGAGGGTTTGAAGTCCAAATCTAGATGGAGTTGGGAGTCAGGCAAAAAGGAAGTTGGAATTGATGGAGGTTAGCAATAAAGCATTTACTTTCTAGGAGAGCTAAAGTTTTTAACACAGTGTTTATGCTAAAATGAGGTACAGAAAACAATGTGGATTCTCCTCTCTCTCTCTTTCTTTCTTCCTTTCTTTTTCTTTTTTAATCACTGTCACCCAGACTGGAGTGTAGTGGCATGATCACAGCTAATGGCAGTCTCGACCTCTTGGGCCCAGGTGATTCTCTCACCTCAGCCTCCCAAGTAGCTGGGACTACATGTGTGTACCATCATGCCTGGCTAATTTTTTGTAGAAATGGGGTTTCACCATATTGCCCTGGCTGGTCTTGAATTCCCGAGCTCAAGCACTCCTCCTGCCCTAGCCTCGCAAAGTAGTGGGATTTCAGGCGTGAACCCTGGTGCCTGGCCACAACAATGTGGATTCTGCTCTGAGAACAGAATGGCTCACGAGGCAAGGAGTCTTCAAAAAACCCCAACTCACCAGGAGCTTGGAAAATAGCAAAGAATCTGCGATGGGAAAGGAAAAACAGGTCAGCAGCATGATTTCTAAGGCACAAGTGCATTAGAGTGGTTGATGGCCATCTGGCTGATGGATGGGGGCCAGTTGACACCCAAGATGACTCAGCTAATCCGGATGGCTGCGTGTTCCTGTCATCTCTTGCTGATCTTCAAACCACCTGTCCAAAGCTGCCTGCTCAGCCAAGCAGCTTAAGAAGAACAACCTCTCCCCATGAGACCACAGTCAGTGGATTCCACAGTGAGTTATTATGTTTTGTTGATGAAGAAACTGATAAAGCAGGACCTGTAAGGTTTGTGGATCAACCCCCACTGAGGTTAGTCATTTTCAGACCTTCAGGAAGTTCCAAATTCCCTCCCCGGGCCTCTCCCAAAATCTCGCACATAAGTGATTGCAGAAGTGATAATGCTTATTATTTTAAACTTTTTGTTTTATTAAAAAATATCCACCATTTGTCTACAGTTTTCTTCAAACTGAACAGTGAAATCTTGATAGCAAGAATGATATTTTATTTGAGAGTACACTTTCAATAAAAGTTAAATTCGTTAAGGGTGTTATTGTGGATTGAAAAAATATTTCTAATCAGATAAATGTTCAATAGTCTTGTTCCCTACCCTGTTTCTTCATGTAACATAATAAAAGTATATTACTATATAAAAGTTTTCCTTTTCATTGACTTAAAATGATACTAAGTAAATTTTAAAAAATAGCAATTATATCACCCTAATAGGATTGAAAGTTTTTTTAAAAATAAAACTTATGTTTAGTGCAAATTTTGTCATTCCAATATTTTCTTTCTTTTTTTTTTGAGATGGAGTCTCACTCTGTGGCTCAGTCTCAACACAATCTTGACTCACTGCAACTTCCGTCTCCTGGGTTCAAGTGATGCTCCAGCCTCAGCCTCCTGAGTAGCTGGGATGACAAGCACATGCGTGCCACCACCCCCAGCTAATTTTTGTATTTTTAGTAGAGACAGGGTTTCACCACGTTGGCCAGAATGGTCTCAAACTCCTGACCTCAGGTGATCCGCCTGCCTCAGCCTCCCAGAGTGCTGGGATTACAGGCAGGAGCGAACGTGCCTGGCCCATTCCCATATTTTCTAAATCCAATGTTCTTTTGGAAAAACACAAAATGATTTTAGTCTCATTGCCAACCTAAATTCAGAAATATTTCCTTCTGCAAAGCCTTCTTTACCAGCTGTGACAAATTAAATTTCTTTCTTCTAACCCCAAACATGAGCATATTTACTAGGCTACTCAGAACTCCAGAAAGGCAGTACACAATTAAAATAAAATGGAAATTATCTTTATGAGGCCTGTTCCACCTCGGTTAGTACTCAGAAAAGCACGACTTCTAAGAAAGCAAAAAAAAAAAAAAAAAAAAGAAGACGGTCCTTGTTTGTGTGAAGATATTCTAAAAGATTTAGGCTGTACTGCCAATAAGTGGAATAAATATCTCAGAACTCAAGTTATTTGAGCCCTCAATACCTCTTACTAGATGACAGCAATGGCTTCTTAATTGGGTTTCCCCCTTCAAGACGTCTTTAACATTGCTATTAGACTAATCTGCCTGGAGTACAGCCTTGATTGGATTGTTTCATTGTTCAAAATGCCTTCAACGGCTCCAAAACCAAAAAGGAAATTCAGACCCTTTGGGATTTAAAGTGGAATCTAAAAAGTTGAACTCATAGACGCAGACAGTAGTGGTGGTTACCAGGGGCTGGTGGATGGGGCGGAGGCTGAAGAGATGTTGCTCAGAGGATGTAAAATTTCAGTTAGAGTAATAACTTCTAGAGAACTGTTGTTCAACAGGGTGACCATAGCTAATAACAATGTGTAACAATGTATCATGTTCTTGAAAATCTCTAAGAAAGTAGATTTTAACTGTTCTCACCACAAAAATAAGGTTATGAGGAATACATATGTTAATTATCACAATGTAGCCATTCTACAACATACAGGTATTTCAAAGTATCATGTTGACCAGGTACAGTGGCTCACTCCCATAATTCCAGCACTTTGAGGGGCTGAGGTGGGAGGATCTCTTGAGCCCAGCAGATCAGGCATGGGCAACATAGTGAGATTCTGTCTCTGCAAAAAATTTTAATAATAGGCAGGCATGGTGGTGCATGCCTGTAGTCCCAGCTGTTCAGGAGGCTGAGGCCAAAAGATTGATTGAAGATGCAGTGAGCCGAGATCATGCCACTGCACTCCAGCCTGGCAACAGAGCCCAGAACCAAAACCAGACCAAAAAAAAAGCCATCATGTTGTATGTGATAAATATATACAATTTTTCTTTATCAATTTAGTTAGTTTTCAAAAGGAAAAAAAAAAAACCTGTTTTGTATGTAACTATTAAAAGTGGAAGCTGCTGGAAGCTGGGAGTTCTACTAGAGGGCTGTGATAATATAACTACAATCATAACAAAAATGAGGTCTTACCATGTGCCAGGAATAGTGCTAAGCCTTTTATAAACATTACTTAATACTTCTAACAAGTCCATAAACCCATTTTAAACGTGAGGAACTAAAGTTTACAGAGCGTAACTGGCTCAAGTTCACTCTGCTAGTAAATGGTAGAATACAGATGAAGACTTGGCCCTGCCTGGCATCTAAGCTTATGTTGACATCACTATGTTGTAGAATTGCACCAATGATATTATAATTACCACAAGCACGGCATCATAATCCCTTATAAAGATATATAGCTGTAGGGATAAAATATTTTTACACTTGGCTCTCATAACTACCTTTTGACATAGGCAGGGGAGGCTATTAACCTGGCTTTACAGAAAAAGATTTTGAGAGGTTAACTGCCTCTACCAAGGTTATATGCCCATAGGTAATTGGTAGAGCCAAAACCAAAACCTACATTGTCAGACTTCTTGTTCAATGTTCTATTAGCACTCTTGCTCACTCTACTAGCACAGAACTGCATGAAACAATTTTGTTCTCTGCTATACCCTTTGGGTCTAGAACACTGACACATAATAAGAGCCCAATAAAGGTAGGCTCAATAGCTCACACCTGTAATCCCAGCACTTTGGGAGGCTAAGGTGGGAAGATTGCTTGAGGTCAGGAGTTCAAGACCAGCCTGGGTAACATGGTGAGAGTCTCTACAAAAAATTTAAAAATTAGCCAAGCATGGTGGTACGTGCCTATAGTCCCAGCTACTTGGGAGGCTGAGGCAGGAGGATCACTTGAGCCCAGGAGTTTGAGGGTAGTGAGCCACGATAGCACCACAGACCTCTAGTGCAACAGAACAAGATCTTGTCTTAAAAAAAAATGCTCAATAAGCATTTCCTGAATAAAGAAATAAACATGAGATACCATTAGCATATAATAAAAGTTCTATTTAATAATGCTGAATTATTATTATCAGGTCCAGTTTAGTAACGATATGGCTCTATTTCATCTATTTGGTTATGATTTAAATGGGCTGTCTCTTTTAGCCATATGCTGGATATAAGTTAAGCTTAAGTACTTAGAAACTTAAGCTTAAGCTTAGAAACAGCCAAAGGGGAAAAAGATATACTAAGAGGGTCCACACAGAAAAATGAAAAGGGAAGAGAAAGTGGTCAGGAAACCAGAGCATATGTGTACTCCTCACATACCACCCGCAGGAGGGGTGGCATTCATCATTTGGTAGCAGTTACTAGAGCCAACAGTCCAGAGAGGAACTAAAAAGCCCTCTCTAAAATATAATCAAATTGTGATGATTCAATAGAAACACTGCCCGCACAGCATATGCTTTTAGAAAAAGGGATTTATTCTTTATTTATACATTTAAATGCCTAATGTGGTTTCATTATTTTTGAAAATGAAATACAAATAATGGCACATAAATTTGATTAAGACACTATGATAATGTTCTTGAGACTTAAGACTGGCATTGTTTATATTTTACAATATTTTTTACATGCTAGCCTGCTTTATTTTACACTCTAGCCTGTACTTTTCATTTTACATACTAGCCAGCTTTATTTAAAAATAAAATCAGTCTTCAAAACTTTCAGAACAGCTATGCTTCAAGAGACTCTAGTAAATAGTACCACTATCCGCCCAGTTGCTCAAGCCAAAAATCTAGGTTTATCCATGATTCTCTACTGCCCCTCAGCCCCACGTTTAATTAATCCAGTTTGACTCCACCTCCAAAACATTAAGAATCTGCTGACTTTTCTTTGCTTCCAATACCAACACTTCATCCAAGCCACATTAGGGCCTCACTGGGGCTTTTGCCTTTTAGCACATTACTTTTACCTTCCTACCAACCGATTCCCTACCTAGCAGCTGCGGGAGATGAGAATATGCCACTCTAAAAAGGAAGGATTGTTGAGCTGAAGGCAATTAGGAGGAAGCCGATGCAGGAAAACCCTCTGCTCTCCCTCTATTTGTCTAAAAGCAGGACAACATAGACATATATAAAAGACATCTCCCTCCCCGTGCACCAGGAAGAACAAAGGTTAACCCCTGAAGACAACACGGAACCCTTATCCCCTGGAGATGGTATCAGGAGAATCCACATGAACAAGCTATACCAACTAGCCTTATCTGCCAGTTGTTTACCGTCCCTCAAATTGCCATCCCTAGAAACAGTCTTCCTTTGTCTTGTCACTTCTCTAAACATTTATCATTTTGTTGAAGATGCTATTTAAGCTAGAATTTAAATCCGCCTCATTGAGAACTACTCATTCCCTGCGTGTTTGCCATGAATATAGGAAATACATATGTCATCAAACGTCTGTTTTTCTCTTGTTAATCTAGCTTTTGTTACAAGGGTCCATTCCAACTAAGAACCTATGAAGTTTGAAGAAAAAAGTTATTTTTCTTCCCCTAAATGGCCAGGTGGATCCTCTATGTATGAGGTCACGTCACTCCCCTGTTTAAATTCTTCCAATGGCTTCCACTGCATATAGAATGAAACCCAAACTTCTAAGTCTGACTTACAGTCTTTCTCTCCCTCTTGTCTCATATTCTATTGCTCTCCCAGTTCCCAATATGCTTCCAGACATATTCCTCAAACACACCCCAGTTTATTCTCACCTGAGAGCTATTTCTGTCCGCTGAGCAGGGAAGGCTCCTCCCTCTTATATTTGAATGTCTGGCTTTTTCTTTTAATTTTTGTTTTCTTTAAATTTCACCTTGCCCAAGTGTAACCAAGTACTACTATTTTTCTAATAGATAATTATTTTTTTCTCTCTTCTTTTCTCATTCCCCCAGTTCCCCACTTCCTACTTAGGGCTTTAGAAATGCAAATATACAGTCGTGCCTGTAATCCCATTACTTTGGGAGGCCCAGACAGGCAGATCACCTGAAGTCAGGAATTCAAGACAAGCCTGGCCAACATGGTGAAACCCCTTCTCTACTAAAAATGCAAGAATTAGCTGGGTGTGGTGGCGGGTGCCTGTAATCCCAGCTACCGGGAGGCTGAGGGAGGAGAATGTCTTGAACTGGGGAGGCGGAGGTTGCAGTGAGCCAAGATCACGCCACTGCTCTCCAGCCTGGGTGACAGAGTAAGACTCTATCTCAAAAAAAAAAAGAAAAAGAAAAAGAAATGCAAATATAGCCTTTACCTCCCCTTCACCAGACACTCCCTATAGAGCAAATTCATCTAACTGTGTGCTTGGGAGAGATCCAGAAAGAAACCCTCACCCACCAGAAGGTTGCCTGGAGAGATAACAGCTGATTCTACGGGCCCCCATCGCTTGGCCAGTAGACTACTTCGAGAGATATGAAACTCTCTTCCACCTGGGGAGAATTTGACCTAGTCCTGCACAAGAAGGCACCAGCAGTTACCAGCTCGACTGCCCGGTAGCTAAGGCACTGGAGCCAGTTCGTGGACCTCCCCCTTGCTCATTACCTCCCCTGCCTTTTAAAAGTGCCAGCTTTCTGCTCCAAAAGTGAAGCAGTTACCCTTAAAGCAGGAAGCCTGTATTCCTTCCCCAAAGCCAGCTTTGGAATAAATCACCTTCTTTATACCAGACCCCTTCTTGCTAACTGGACTCTGCAAGCAGCAGGTGACTAAACTGTGTTTCGGCTACGCAAGTGGCCTCCTCTAAAACTAAGCAAAGTAGTCACATTCCCCACTTTAATTCTCTCCAAGGCACTGACCACTATATGATAATTCTCTTGGTTTATTTATTTCTTAGTTAATTTGTATATTTCTCTCTTCAATCATGAGAGAGAAAGATAACAAATTGGTAGGAAGCCTTATCTGTTTTATTTACACCTAGATCTCTAATGCCCAAAAGAGTGCTTAACAAATAATACGCACCCATTGAATGCTTGCATTTTTCCCCCCTCCAAACAGATTTATTGAATATAGCAAAATTCTGTATACAAAGTGACCTGGGCCTGCTGCTTTAAAACATGATCCTTTCTTACTACTATCTTGATACATCAGTCCATAGTGTTAAAAAGCAATTCACTCTTAAATAAATAGAAAAGTGCCCGTTGCACGCTAAATGAATGGCCTAACTACTGGAACTTTAGTAGTTCTGTAAGATAATTAACATAGTTAGGATCGAGTTCCTATGACAAGCTGCTGAAGAACAGATATGAGACATCAAGAGGCCATTTCGTGCACTGCCACTGTGATGCCATCAGCTTCTGGATCATAGTGTTCCCATTAGCTGATTCTGAACACACTGCAGTCATGTCAGTGGGGTCAGAGGTTGGCTTAACTGCTTGCTGGGCTAGAACAGATATCATTCCAGCATGCTCATCTGACAGGGTCCCATGGCAACCCAGATTAAGTCCTTGTGAATCTGTGCACAGGACTCCAACAATGGAGTGACTCTTCTTTGTGTCTTCCGAGTGCTGCTCTGAGGTCACCTCCATCCCACTCACCATCCACCCTGACCCAGAACCCTGAAAACTTGTTGAAAGAATAAAAATAATGTGTATTGCACAATCAAATTTTTATTAAAAGGGACACTATATGTAGCTATTTATGTTGACTATAGAAGCAAAGGAAAAAGTATGAAAAGATACTGAAAAGTGAACATTAATTTCCTTAGGGAGTTAGTGAAAGAAAAATAGAGATTTCTTTGAAAAACCCTGCACTATTTAATTAGTAATAATAAGTATATATTTCTTTTTGGAGTTGAAAAATAATTCAATAAATACAAAACGAGAAGAGCAGGAATATTCTTTTAGCTGGGGAGACAAACTGATGACACAATTCTACATCTACTCCAGAAGCTGACCAATATTACAGCAATCTTGTTCTACTAGCACTTTCTCTATTAACAGATGAAAGTAATGATTTAAAGACACCTGCGGTCATAGGTATTAAAGTATTTCAAAGCCATAAAGAAAGGGGTACAATTCAGTCATAAACAAAGATAATTTTCTTATAAATTCTGAAATGCCCAATTCAGACAAAATTATATATTTAGAGGAGTCTGAAGAAGGTAATATTTATATGGTTAAGTTCTACCATATTTACTAAAAAATTGCTTTATCATCAATACTTCAAATACTTTCTATTTTGGTCAGGGAAATTTTCCATGAGTTTGGAATACCAAATACTGAACAACAAAAATGTCAGATTTGGGGAAAATGCTCATAACAAATCCAGCTAATTCACTAAGAGCTAATTGGAAGCAACCTTACCTCAATAGAAGATGGAGAACCTGATGGCACTGGAAAAGGCGTCACGGCCATTTGATTGACTGCGTCCTCGTTTCTGCGAAATGTTAAAATTGGCAGAATCAGTACACAGTAAATGCTAAGTTCCTGGCTCAAATTATAAATACTTCATCAGTTCTCAGTTGAAAATGCACACAGCATCATAGAATTAAATATATATATAACTTCCATATATATACCTTCCAAGCATGCAAAGTTACTATGCACAAAAAAAGATGTATTACTCAAGGGATACTAAGATGCAATTATTAGTGACAAAGAGTGATGATGTTAGGAGTTACTCAAATTCCACTTAGTAAGTCAAGTGCTGCAGAGGATAAGTTTGGAAAGGCTTTGACTCTTTCAGCTTTGACTCTTTGAGCAAGCATTGTGAAGTATAAATTTTTCAAATGGGCATGTGCAACCTTTAGGCCCCATTAACGTCTGGCACGTTTTGTTCTTTGAACTGGAAAGGATCCCAGCCACCTCACTTGGCTTCTAACTTTGTTTTGCCAAATGAAGGATGATGGGGTGTCTATAATAGGCCTGCAAGGTAGAGAGTGAGGAGGAGTGATCTACGGGGGAAGGCAGAGCTCCAGACAGACAATGCTTTGTGATTAGGTGAATTCTCCTCCTCCTCATCCCAACGGAGTAGAGTAGATGATAGCTGAAATCTCATCACCAGGGTGACAGACATACAACTCCTACAATACTGGTTCTGATTATTTGGACCTATTTCCACCACATTACTAACAAATGGTTGGCAGTGGTCTGCGGGAGATAATGACTATCCTTTATAGTCATTATACCCATTATGATGCACAACCAACATAATTATCTCAACACTTATGCCAAGTTTGATTTTATGTTTCACAATATAAACCAAAGAAGCTCACAAAAAAAATGCTTCCTGCTGATATGTAAAGTTCTTAGACTGTTCACAGATTTCTCTCCATACTATACCCAGGGATACAGAAGAGCTACTGGCTGACTTGGCAGGGCATTCAAAATCCAACACCATTTTGTTTTATTTTCCACCAGTTGGATTACAAGTCCATTCCTTTCTTGGTGATTTAATCATGTCACTGCCTTTTCTTTTTTTTAAAATTTGAACAAGAATTTATTTCTTAAAATTTACTTAAAGGATTAGAGCTGATATGTAATAGAATATTTAAGATAACATTTGTAGTTATGTCAAGGTAAAAATGACACCTGTGGTTACAATTAGCAAATGCAATTCACTGCAAAGGTAAAAATACATACTATGCTCTAAACAAGCCTTCCAAATAGCAAGTGAACATGAAAGGACTGTACTTAGAAGAAAATGGGACACAGCTAGGATATAAAAGAGACATACTCAATGCTAATCACTGCATTGTCCTACTAACAATTTGCACATTTATTTTTAGAGTATATTCAATAAACATATACATTGAGACTAGAGAATTTTCAAATATCTACCTTTAAAAATCCCTTTGTTTCTGACACATCACATTATGGTATTAATGTAACAGCATTTGAAACCTGTAATTATTATTCAGACAAAGCTTGTGTTCAAGAGATAAAGGAACATCACTCAGACAAAGCTTGTGTTCAAGGGATTAAAAAATATCACTATTGGCCTTAAATGCATCCATCACAATCCATCAACTTCAATGAAATGGGTAATGAAATTAAACTAACAAGTTTGTAGAAACTATTGACTGAGGAAAAAGCCCTTAAAAATTTAGAAACAACTCTGGGAGGCCAAGAAGGGAGGATCATGAGGTCAAGAGATCGAGACCATCCTGGCCAACATGGTGAAACCCCGTCTCTACTAAAAATACAAAAATTAGCTGGGCATGGTGGATTTCACCTGTAGTCTGAGCTAATAGAGAGGCTGAGGCAGGAGAATCGTTTGAACCCCGGAGACGGAGGTTGCAGTGAGCCAAGATTGCTCCACTGCACTCCAGCCTGGCGACAGAGCGAGACTTCATCTCAAAAAAAAGAAAGAAAGAAAATGTAGGAACAAATGAATAACAGAAGAGCTCACCCTGAGCTCCCACCCTTTAATTTTTAATGCAATGCATATGAGAATACCATGCTAATGCACACACTAGCAGTGTATATGATAGGAAAAAGATTAATGCAACAGCTAATATACTTGGCTCTGTAAAGTTTTGTTTTGACTTCATCTGTCTGAATTCTGTTTATGAAGTCTGAAAAAGTACTGCCGCCCAGGACCAGTCCAAGGAAGAATTAGGCATAAGATTGCTAGTTCATACCTTCTTTGAAATCTGTGACAATGCCCAATTTTAGGCTAACCCTAAAACACTTGCCATTTTATGATTCCATATCTTTTAATTTACAGAAAACTACAAACATTTTTTTAGAAAGTAACCTTATCTGAGCAATATAATCTAACAATACCTATAATAGAAAGCTATCCCAGTAAGTTGTTTTGAACAATTAAACTTTTGTCTTATGTAGCTTATAAGTTTTATATTTTACTCATCTCAACAAAATAAAACTTTATTGAAACAAAAGTGTATGGTTTAGAAATATGCTCATAATAACAACTGAGCAAAATTAGAGAGAATGATGTGGATTATAACAGAATGAAGGAAGATCGCTCCTGCTTGATTTACTTGGTCAATATATGCCAGTAAACAGAAATATTTTTAGGGAATTCAATACGTTTATTCTACTTCTACATTTACATGCCATGGTTTTAACTAGCTAAGTGGGTAGAAAAAAGACATCTTTAATAATTGTCTGATTTCTGTTTCTCAAACTAGATGCTCTACTTTCAATATGAGCTTTAATAAATGTTTTGTAAGTATACTTCACTAATCTTTAACTTCACAATAAGAGGGAAGGTCATT
Source organism: Cacajao melanocephalus (assembly GCA_963573385.1). Lineage (NCBI taxonomy): Eukaryota > Metazoa > Chordata > Mammalia > Primates > Pitheciidae > Cacajao > Cacajao melanocephalus. The sequence goes on from CAUYLG010023983.1 coordinate 57,062, forward strand.
GGATGACTTCATGTGGTAAAATCTCTTATCAAGGAATAAGGGTGAAATTAAATGAACAATTAGGTAGATAAGAGATATGAACATAGAACATATGAATGAAATTTGCTTTTTTTCTCTGCTGCTACTCAGATGTTAAGTATGTTCCCAAGTGCTGATTGATCCATACTAAAAAAGGATAGGATTAAAATTTTAGGATTTAATGGTACAAAGTATAAAGTTTTATAGTTTTCTAATAATTATTCAGTATGACCCCTTTGAGAGATGAGGGTAGGATACCACAGATCTCAGTAACTGACAAGTTATAATATCAACATATGTAACATTTGGATCCCTTTTTTAGCCCTAAAGGGAGCAACCACAGTTGCAGAAGCAGTGATTGAACTAGTTTTGTCTACAAAAGGTTTTCTGATGTGCTAGTGTTACTTTAAACAACACTTTTAGACATAAAGATTTAAAATAATAAAGCTACTAACTTTATTAGACTAGTTTTTACATAAATAAAGCAGATTTGTTTCTCTTCGTAAAATACAATTTACATGCATCAAAACATATATTATTCTAAGACATGCTCGGGAATGTAATTTTGAATATAAAACAAGTTTTATGATTTCTTTTCTCCTTAGGGCAGAAGATGTACATTACATATTTGTGCTCTAATATCTATTCATTTCCAGAGTGAATTTTTGCACAGTAATCATATATCTATTTAATATGTATAAAGTGCTCTTGGGCATGGGGGTATTCACTCACAGTATTATGTTTTAGACAAGCTTCAACATGCAAATCTGTTTATATCATGGCCTCCAATGATCCTCCATTCTCATTCCCTTAGATCATGAGTTCACATTTTATAACTGACCCTGAAATGTACAAACTTCACAGTACAATATTCTTCATGACACTATTTGTTATGAGAAAAGTTGCAGCTAAACATTACTATCATGTGACTTATTTTGGAAAATGAAAAATGTAATAGGTATAAATTTCCTGATACATATAGCAAGACATATCCAGCCTAGCCTTTGATGATCAACGTAAATGGTGGTGATGCCATTATCTTATTGTGTGAATTTGGGTCTCTCTGTCCCTACCTTGACTTCTCTGTGCCTGATTTTCCTCATCTACTTTGAATTTGTCATTCTATTAATCTATGTTTGCCCTAAAGTGGGAAACCGGATTTATTAGAATAAAGCATCTACTTTGTTTCATAAAGAAGATCATATATGTGAAAGAACTCTGAAAGGATCAGGTATTACATAAATGCAAGAATATAAAAGAAACAGGAAGTCTAATGTAAATAATATTCTGAGAGTCAAATGTATAATTACATTCCAATTGTAAATGTACACCAAGTTTTCTTAGTTTTTTATTCTTCAATAATCTCTAGAAACTATTCTAAGCCTGCCTGGTTTCTATAACTTGAATATGACAGAAAAACCTGTTTCCTCTGAATTCACTTGATAGCAGTAGTCAACAACTAATAACACTTGCTAATTTCCTCTTACTTTCTTAGCCCCTATTTTTAGCCTCTGCCTCCATGTCACATGTGGTGGTTAGGGAACAGCATAAGCACGCTAATGGCTTCAGCACTAAACTCGAGGCCTGGCTCACTTCTCCCCTGAAGAAAAAAGGTTTAAAAAATTTCTAAATCTCAATGTGGAACTAAGTTCCACTCTACCTCAGAACTGCAAATATTAAAATATCATGTCTTTATTAAGTATCTCTATAATAAGGACATTTGCTAAGATCAAGGCGTACATTTTTGGGGGATTCTGTTTTGTTTTGGTAAATATTGCCCAAGTCCTCCTAGTTTGCTTAAAACATCTACTAAAAATAAGAAATTTTTCATTTTTGCCTACTTAAAAATAAAAAAAAAATTTTTTTGCTGTACAGAAACTCAAGTTTAATTAGATCTCATTTGTCTATTTTGGCTTTTGTT
>CAUYLG010023985.1:0-39965 GCA_963573385.1 Cacajao melanocephalus
ATGTTCTTTTAGCTCACAGAAGTTTCTTATTATCCACCTTCTGAAGCCTAATTCTGTTAATGGAACACACTTGTTCTCCATCAGGCCTTGTTCCCTTGTTGATGAGGAACTGTGATCCCCTGTAGAAGGAGAGGCATTCTGATTTAGGGTATTTTCAGCCTTTTTACGCTGGTTTCTTCCCATCTTTGTAGATTTATCCATTTGTCATCTTTGTAATTGCCGACTTTCAAATTGGGTCTCTGAGTGGACGTCCAACTTGTTGATTCCCAGCGCCGGAATCTGAGCAACCCACTGCGCTGGCTAAAACAGTGGCATTAAGATTCGTGGTGCTTTTCTGCCCGGGAATCTCCGGTCTGGCTTCCCTCTTCAGTCCCCTTTTCAATCAGCTGAGTGGGCGACTCTGCCTTCCCGAGCTCCAAACGTCAACCGAAAGGGGACCCAGTCCCATTTACTCAATTCTGATACTATCTGCTTGGAGATAGTTCAGATCCCACAGGTGAGGGCTCAGTCCCCAAGACTTCCCCCACTTCAGACACTTGTCACTAGCCTGGGCCTCCAGAACTTCTGACTGACCAGCTCTGGACTCCCACAACCCTCTCTTTGGGTATGATTAATTTGCTAGAATGGCTCTCAGGACTCAGGGAGACACTTATGTTTACCAGTTTATTATAAAGAATATTACAAAGAATACAGATGGAGAGACACATGGGTTGAGGTATTGGGGAAGGTGCACAGAGCCTCCGTCCTCTCCCTGAGTGCACCACCCTCCAGGAACCTCTGTGTGTTCAGCTTTCTGGAAGCTCCGTAAATCCTGTCCTCTTGGACCTTTATGGAAACTTCACTGGATAGCCATGAAATGTGATTGGACAAAACGTGTATGACCTAACACTAACAGACTTAGGCACACTCAGCAAGGCCTGCCTGTTCAGATTCATCTTGGGGTCCCTGTGCAGCATTCCTTCCTCCAGGGTATGGAGAAGAACCCCTTCTGAATTGAGGATGTTATGACCTACAGGCAGACCAGGTAGGTCTGAGAATTTCTTTATGACTAGCTTCAAGACAGAAAGGCAAGAGAAGAGTCCTGGCTTGGGGCGAGAAAGAAGTAAGTGAAAGGAGGGCAACAGAAGGTGAGAGAGAGAGAGATTGATTCTGTTTTTGGAGGCCCAAAGTGTCTCAACATAATAACAAGAGCTATGGGAGTTATGAGCCAGGAGCTTTGAATGCAAATCTATCTATTAATATATATAATATCACACTCCCACTCTTGCCCTTCCACTATGGAATGATGGAGCAAGAAACCTCTTGCCAAATGCCAGCCCCTCAATCTTGTACTTCCCAGCATCAGGGCTGTGGGCCAATAGATTTGTGTCCATGATGGATTACCCAGTCTGTGGTATTATATTACAAGCAGCACAAAATACACTGTTAAACTTCCTTTTGTGAGTTGATTTTTCAGAGGGCAAAGGGAAAGTTTTCTATTAGCCCCTACATAAGTCTCTCTTGGACCCCTGATAATAGACTTGTTTACCTTGATACCAAGAAGGTTGGGAAAGCACCAAAACCCACATGTGGCATGTGCCCAGGCTGACTTCCAGGGGTTCATACTGTAAGACCTAAAGTTCTTATGAGATTGTCTAAAACAAAAAAATGTCAGGAGGGCCAACGGTGGTTCCATGTGTGCTAAATGTGTCTGTAACAGGATCTAGCTTGTTTTCCTTATCATGGAGTAGAAAATCATGAAGGTATTGAGAGCACAAGCACAGAGTCAGAAAGCTAAATTTAAAAAGCGAAGCTTTTTGAGTAATAAATCAAAAGGCTAAAAAAATTTATCAAACTTTTTCTAGCATAGTGAGAGATAAATCAACAATACCCATTCTTCTTCTTCTTTTTTTTTTTTTTTTTTTTTGAGATGGAGTCTCACTCTGTCACTCAGGCAATAGTGCAGTGGGATGATCTTGGCTCACTGCAACCTCTGCCTCTGGGTTCAAGTGATTCTCGTGCCTAAGCCTCCTGAGTAGCTGAGACTACAGGCACACACCATCATGTCCGGCTAATTATTATTATTTTTTTTTTAGTAGTGACCAGGTTTCACCTTGTTGGCCAGGATGGTCTCCATCTCCTGACCTTGTGATCCACCCACCTTGGCCTCCCAAAGTGCTGGGATTACAGACATGAACCACTGCACCTGGCCAATATCCATTATTCTTTATACTCTTTGGTAATTAAAAAAGATTTATCGGCTAGGCGCAGTGGCTCACGCCTGTAATCCTAGCACTTTGGGAGGCCAAGGTGGGCAGATCACCTGATATCAGGAGATCAGGACCAGCCTGGCCAATGTGCTGAAATCTCGTCTCTACTAAAAAATACAATAATTAGCCGGGCACAGTGGTGGGCACCTGTAATCCCAGCTACTTGGGGGGCTGAGGCAGGGAGAATTGCTTGAACCTGAGAGGTAGAGGTTGCAGTAAATTAAGATCACATTACTGCACTCCAGCCTGGGCAACAGAACTAGACTCCATTTCAAAAAATAAAATAAAGTATCTTCTAAATATTATATAACCTTTTATTATTTATAATGATCATATATTATGTCTGTATTTCAAAACTCATTTCTGAATATTTAAAAATTAATCTCAAATAGAACTAGAACCAAGATGCCTTCTTTCCAAGTAATCACCACACTCAGTCCTTAGTCCAGGTTTCCGTGAACTAATCAAGCAAATTCTTAGAGCCATCTCCAGCTGCTCCAGTTTGAACATTAAACTCAGGATCTCCAGTCAAAGCCTTGTGTTGGTAAAATATGCCCAAGTCAGTGTTACATTCCATATTCCTTTAACACATCAATGCATTCCCACCAGTTTCCCAGGTTCCTGTTAATACCAACTTGCAAGATTTAGCAATTATTTTGGTATGTAAAGCCTTATCTACTTGGAACACATGTTTTAATTTTCTCCCCAGGTCACTCTGGGAGTGCACTGGTTTATGGAGACAGGCAGGGATGGTCTTCAGAACAGGCATCCTCTTGCAAGGTTACAGCGTTAGGAGAGGTTTAAACAAGGGAAACCAGTTTCCTGAGACAGTGAGGGAGTTCAGTTTTCACTGGCAAGGGAGGGTCAGGGGAACTTGGGGGTATAAGATTCCCAGCTTCACCTGAGTCCACACAAATATCTCCAACCCACGTTTAAGAGTTTAATTCCTTCCCAATACCCTCATCTTAACATGAAAGATTTGATGAAGTTGTGTATTGTATTGTAATTCTATAATCAGCAAAATTAAATTTGGGGCTTTGTCTGCCAGGCAGTTGCAAGAGAGCAGTTCTTCTTTTTTTTTTTTAGTTTAATTTTATTGTAAATTAATGATTTATGGTGGTGTATATGAACAGATCAGTTCTTTTATGGTTATTGTGGAACTTCTCTGGGTCTCTATTCTTTGAATTGAGAGTTCAATTCACTGTCATTTCCTCCTCCTCCTCCTCCTCCTCCTCCTCCTCCTCCTCCTTCTGACAGTATTTTGCTCTGTCACCAGGCTGGAGTGCAGTGGCATGATCATGGCTCAGTGCAACCTCAATCTCTCAGGCTCAAGCAATGCCCACCACCTCAGTTGCCCAAGTAGATGGGACTACAGGTGCACCACCATGCCTGGCTAATATTTTAATTTTTTTGTAGAGATGGGGTCTTGCCATGTTGCCCAGGCTGGTCTTAAACTCATGGGCTCAAGAAATCTTCTTGCCTTGGCCTCCCAAAGTGCTAGGATTATAGGCATTAACCACAATGCTTGGCAACATTTTCTTATTCTTACTGAAATATTCTTCTATTCTCCAGTGCTACTAGAAGTCATCTTGTCTTTTTTTTTTTTTTTTTTTTTTGATACAGAGTCTCACTCTGTAGCCCAAGCTGGAGTGCTGTGGCACGATTTTGGCTCACTGCAACCTCTGCCTCCCGGGTTCAAGTGATTCTTGTGCCTCAGCATTCCGAGTAGCTAAGATTATAGGTGCTTGCCACCACGCCTGGCTAATTTTTGAATTTTTAGTAGAGACAAAGTCTTGCCATTTTGACCAGGCTGGTCTCGAACCCCTGACCTCATAATCCACCCACCTCAGCCTCCTAAAGTGCTGGGATTACAGGCATGAGCCACTGCACCCAGCTGAAATCATCTTGTCTTTGGCTATCTTTATTATCACACCAGGCAAGTTCCTGAATACTAAAGCCTTGCCCTTTTCAAGCTCTTCATCCCAAACAACATAGGTCATATTTTCAGAAATCATAATGTCATCATCCTATGCTGTAATGGTTAATTGTGTTGACTTCCTGAGGCTATAGTACCCAGTTTAATCAAACGCTAATTTAGGTGTTGCTAGAAAAGAAAATTGCTGGAGGAATTTTGTAGATAGGATAAGCATCTACAGTTGACTTTAAGTAAAGGTGATTATCATCCATTAATTATCTGGGTGGACTTTATTCCATCAGTTGAATGGCCTAAGAGCAAAATGGAAGTTTCTCTAAGGAAGGAGAAATTCTAACCTTGGGCTACAGTTTTAGCTTCTGCCTGAGTTTTTAGACTAAGCGCCTGCTCAAGGTTTCAGACTTGCTTAACCAGCCCCCACAATTATGAAAGGTAACAATTCCTTGCAATAAATTTATAAACTTACACACACACCACACACAAACACCACACACACACACACACACACACACACACACACACACACACACACACACACACACACACATACTACTAGTTCTTTTTCCGGTAGAACCCTGATTGGTATGCATGCCATGCATTCAGAGATAGCTACATAATTTGCTTGGTGCATTGCAAAGTGAAAATGTAAGGATTGACTGGGCGAGGTGGCTCATGCCTGTAATCCCAGCACTTTGGGAGGCTGAGGCAAGTGGATCACTTGAGGTCAGGAGTTTGAGACCAGCCTGGACAACATAGTGAAACCCCATGTCTACTAAAAATACAAAAATTAGCTGGGCGTGATGGCATGTGCCTGTAGTTTCAGCTATTCAAGAGGCTGAGGCAGGAGAATCGCTTAAACTTGGGAGGGAGAGGTTGCAGTGAGCCAAGAGAGCACCACTGCACTCCAGCCTGAGCGACTGAGTGAGACGCTGTCTAAAAAAACAAAAGAAAATGTAAAGAAATAAAAAATAAAAAAACAGAAAAAAGAAAAGAAAATGTAAGGACCTTGTACAAAAAGCAATTTTTCTTTTTTTTGAGACAGAGTTTCGCTCTATCACCCAGGCTGGAGTGCAGTGGCATGATCTCAGCTCACTGCAACCTCTGCCTCTGAGTTCAAGCAATTCTCCTGCCTCAGCCTCCTGAGTAGCTGGGACTATAGGCACACACCACCATGCCCAGCTAATTTTTGTATTTTTAGTAGAGACAGGGTTTCACCATGTTGGCCAGGCTGGTCTCGAACCCCTGACCTCGTGATCCACCCACCTCAGCCTCCCAAAGTGCTGGGATTATAGGTGTGAGCCACCACACCTGGCCAGCATTTTTCTTTAAAAATATTTTATTACTTATAAAACATAATGAGATAAGTAGTGATACCTGACGAAAAATATAAATTTATTGCAAAAACATATTTGGTGTCATAATTTTATAGAATAACAACAAACAATACTTTATTAATGTGATACCTTGATGTAATCAAAAGATTTTTCTGGCTTGCTTTTCTTCAAATTCATTTATTAGGTCATCAACATGTTTACTTTTAGCAACTTCATTTTCAATCAATGTGATTTAAAGCAACCTCAACTCCAGCAAATGCTAGAATGTGAATAATTTTTAATAATTTTTATTTTATTTGTGAGATGGAGTCTCACTGTTGCCCAGGCTGGAATGCAGTGACACAATCTCGGCTCACTGCAATCTCCGCCTCCTGGGTTCAAGCAATTCTCCTGCCTCAGCTTCCCGAGTAGCTGGGATTACAGGCACCTGCCTACACCCAGCTAATTTTTGTATTTTTAGTATTCACTATGTTGGGCAGGTTAGTCTCAAACTCCTGACCTCAGGTGATCACCAGCCTTGGCCTCCCAAAGTGCTGGGATTACAGGTGTGAGCCACCTCACCCAGCCATAATTTCTCTTTTTTTAAAAAATAATTTATTTATTTATTTTTTGAGACAGGGTCTCACTCTGTTGCCCAGGGTGGAGTGCAGTGGCACAATTATGGCTCACTGCAGCCTCAACTTCCTGTGCTCAAGTGACCCTCCCACCTCAGCCTTCTGCCTTGTTGGGACTAAAGGCAAGCACCAGCAAGCCTGGCTTATTTTTGTATTTTTTATAGAGACTGGGTTTCACCATGCTGCCCAGTCTCAAACTCCTGGGCTTATGAGATCCTCCTACTTTGGCCTCCCAAATTGCTGGCATTACAGGGGTGAGTCTCTGTGCCCCACTGAAGTAGCTTTCATCTAGATATTATAAAAATGCTAAACTTGGCCGGGCCATGTTGGCCTGGCTAGTCAGGAGTTTGACCAGCCAGGCCAACATGGTGAAACCACATCTCTACTAAAAATACACAAAATAGCTGGGCATGGTGGCACATGCCTGTATTCCCAGCTACTCAGTCTGAAAAAAAAAAAAACAAAAAACCTTTTTTTGTTGTTTTTTTGTTTTTTTTTTTTTAAGAAGAGACAGGGTCTGGCTATGTTTCCTAGACCGGTCTCAACCTCCTGGGCTCAAGTGATCGTCCCACCTCGGCCTCCCAAAGTGCTGGGATTGCAGGCATGAGCCACTGCACCTGGAATTCTTGTATAGGTGGATTACTGCTTGTAGGAGGCAGAATAATGGACCCTCAAAGATATCAATGTCCTAATCTTCAGAACCTGTAAATGTTGTGTTACACAGCTAAGGAGGATTTAGATTGCAGATGGAACTAAGAATGCTAATCAGCTGACTTTAGAGAGATTATTCTAGATTATCTGGGGAGGCCCAGTATAATCACATAGGTTCTTAAAAGTGGAACATGGGCCAGGCGCCGTGGTTCACACCTGTAGTCGCAGCACTCTGGGAGGCCGAGGCAGGCAGATTGCTTGAGCTCATGAGTTCGAGACCAGTATGGGCAACAGGGTGAGACCCCATCACTACAAAAAAAAATACAAAAATTATCCAGGTGTGGTGGTGCACTCCTGTAGTCTGCTGCTCTGAAGGCTGAAGTGGAAGGATCCACCTGAGCCCGATAGGTGGAGGCTACAGTGAGCTGAGATGGAGCCACTGCACTCCAGCCTGGGTGACAGTGAAACCCTGTCTCAAAATGAATAAATATATTAAACATATTTATTTTATATTCTGTCTAAAATTCTAGTATCTGAAGTTTTTGAAACTGCTTCTAACTCATAATTCTTTCTTTCCTTGTGTGTTTTGACTTTTTTTTTTTTTTCCGAGATGGATTTTCACTCTTGTTGCCCAGGCTAGAGTGCAGTGGCGCCATCTCAGCTTACTGCAACCTCCGCCTCCTAGGTTCAAGCGATTCTCCTGCTTCAGCCTCCCGAGTAGCTGGCCTGCACTACTAGGCCTGGCTAATTTTTGTAGTATTTTTAGTAGAGACTGGGTTTCACCATGTTGGCCAGGCTAGTCTCCAACTCCTGACCTCAGGGAGTCCACCTGCCTTGGCCTTCCAAAATGCTGTGATTACAGGCATGAGCCACTGTGCCCCAGCTGTTTTTTGACTTTTGACTAAAAGTGTATGGTTTGTTGACTTTTGGCTAAAAGTTTTGGTTCATTGGAATTGTTTCAGGTCTAGATTAAAGGGTGTTCTTCCAGAGAGGATTTTCTTTTCCTTATGCTGGCTGTCTAGGGCACTACCAACCTAAGACCAACTTAATTTTCATCATAAAGTGTTTGGGACCACACAGACATTAAAAACTATGAAGAATCTGAGATTCTACTCTGCCACGGTTAGCCTGCCACGTTGCTTGGATGTTGGCAGAAAACATGCTACTCTTTGGTCAGAGACAAAAGACAGTTTATTACTCAAAGCAATAGCAGTAGTCAGAGTGTCAGTGCTTGTGTTGGTTCCCCAAGTCCCAAACGCAAAGTGGAGCAGGTGACATCTCCATATGCAGAGGGTTGCGTTATAGGAAAGGATCCCCAAATTTAGGGAACATGAGTGTTTTATAATGGGCATTAAGTCTGCTGCCTTTTTCTCCCCAGCGGAGGTAGCCATTATCCCACTCTTCCAATGCTATGAGCATATCTGCTCTCTGGTCCGGAGGGATATACCATCTTTATCTTCCAAGCGTGCTTACTACACAAATTGGTAAAAAGATAGTGTGGAGCAAAGGCAGTTAGTGCTGCTGCTCACCAGATGGGCAGAAATGTGACAGACTCATGGACAGTTGTTTCCTATCAATAGGTAGTTTGAGTCTGGACCAGGAACCCAGGATGTATTTAAGCAAATGTTTTGCCAGGCTAGGTGGCTCATGCATATAATCCCAGCACTTTGAGAGGTTGAGGGTGGGCAGATCACTTGAGGTCAGAATGTCGAGACCAGCCTGGCCAATATGGTGAAAAGTCTCTACTAAAACAAAAATTAGCCAGGCATGGTGGTGCACACCTGTAGTCCCAGCTACTTGGGAGGCTGAGGCAGGAGAATTGCCCCATCCCGGGAGGCAGAGTTTCCAGTGAGTCAAGATCATGCCACTGCACTACAGCCTAGATGACAGAGTGAGTCTCCGTCTCAAAAAAAGTAAATAAAATAAATAAACAAATATTTTATGTACTCTATCCAGCATTTTAGTTTTCCTTTTTTTAAGTGGGGGCATGGGAAGTTTATTTCTTGTATCTAATCTGCCATGCTGCCAGTGTGGCCAAAATGCAGGAAGGCAATTATAATTGGAGCTTAGGGTATCCTGAGCCACCTGAATAAATGCTGAGGGCTGTTCAACCTTTGTTCTTTATCAAGGAGGCTGTCAGGGTTGGAAAAGAATGTACTTAGCCAATATGGCTGGGAAATGAGGTTTTTCAGTTAAGTGGGACTTTTCCCTAAAAATTTGCTTGTCGTGGGATTAATATCACCACATAAGGCTGTTATACACAGGAAGTAAGTTCTCAGGATTCTCTCTCTTTTTTTTTTTTTTGAGATGGAGTTTTGCTCCTGTTGCTTAGGCTGGAACGCAATGGTGAGATCTCGGCTCACTGCAACCTCCATCTCCTGGGTTCAAGTGATTCTCCTGCCTCAGCCTCCCAAGTAGCTGGGATTACAGGCATGCACCATCATGCCCAGCTAATTTTTTTTATTTAGTAGAGATGGGGTTTCACCATGTTAATCAGGATGGTCTTGAACTCCTGACTTCATGTGATCCACTGGTGTCAGCCTCCTAAAGTGCTAGAAGTATAGGCGTGTGCCATTGCAATGGGCCGTTTTCAGGATTCTCTAAGTTGTTCATAGTTACACAGTTCCAATTTTTTTTTCTTAGCAATTTTATTTATTTATTTGAGACAGGGTCTCAGTCTGTCACCCATCCTGGAGTGTAGTGGCAGGATCATAGCTCACCACAGCATTGAACTCCTGGGCTCAAGTACTCCTCCTACCTCAGCCTCCTGAGTAGCTGGGACTACAGATGTGCACCACCACAACTGGCTATGCTGGCAATCTTAGAAATGCTGCACATTTCCAATTTAATCACTAACACAGTAACTACCTGGATTTCTACAGTGTAAACACAGTGAAGACTTGCTCATGGGCCCAAAGCGTGGCCCATGATCAGCAGTAGCAGCAGCACCTGGGTGCAGTTAGAAATGTGTTCCACGGGCTGGGGCTGTGGTTCACACCTGTAATCCCAGCACTTTGGGAGGCCAAGGCAGGAGGATCGCTTGAAGCCAGGAGTTAAAGACAAGCCTGAGCAACATAGCAAGACACCCCATCTCTACAAAAAATAAAAATAAGATAAAGATAACAAATAAAAATAAAAATAGAAAACTAGACAGGCATGGTGGCACGTGCCTATAGTCACAGCTACTCAGGAGGGTGAGCCAAGAGGATTGCTTTGAGTCCAGGAGTTCAAGGTTACAGTGAGCTATGATTGCACTACTGCACTCCAGCCTGGGCAACAGAGCAAGATCTCATATCTAAAAAAACAAAAAGAAAAAGGAAAAAAAAGAGGCCTGGCATGCTGGCTCACGCCCGTAATCCCAGCACTTTGGGAGGCTGAGGTGGGCAAATCACTTGAGGCTAGGAGTTTGAAACCAGCCTGGCCAACATGGTGAAACCCCCATCTCTACTAAAAATGAAAATATTATCCAGTTATGGTGGCACAATCCTGTAATCCCAGCTAGAGAGGCCGAGGCGTGAGAATCGCTTGAATCCAGGAGGCAGAGGTTGCAGTGAGCTGAGATCGTGCCACTGCCCTTCAGCCTGGATGACAGAGTGAGACCCTGTATCAAAAAATAAAAATAAAAAATAAGGGGCCGGGCATGGTGGCTCATGCCTGTAATCCCAGCACTTTGGGAGGCCAAGGCAGGCAGATCACTTGAGCTCAACAGTTTGAGACCAGCCTGGCTAACATGGTGAAACCCTGTCTCTACTAAAAATATGAAAGTTAGCTGGGCGTGGTGGTGCATGTCAGTAATCCCAGCTACTCGGGAGGCAGAGGCAGCAGAATCGTTTGAACCTGGGAGGTGAGGATTGTAGTGAGCTGAATCATACCACTGTACTCCAGCCTGGGCTATGAAAAGAGACTGTGTCTCAAAAAAATACATACGCAGAAGTCTGAATACTATTTCAAATGACCAATGTTAGTTTTGTTTGTTTGTTTGTTTGTTTGTTTTGAGATGGAATTTTGCTCTTTTTGCCCAGGCTGGAGTGCAATGTGGCGATCTTGGCTCACTGAAACCTCTGCCTCCTGGGTTCAAGCTATTCTCTTTCCTCAGCCTCCCAAGTAGCTGAGATTATAGGCATGTGCCACCATACCTGGCTAATTTTTTTGTAGTTTTAGTAGAGATAGGGTTTCTCCATGTTGGTCAGGCTGGTCTCAAACTCCTGACCTCAGGTGATCCGCCCGCCTCAACCTCCCAAAGTGCTGGGATTACAGGGGTGAGCCACTGTGCCAGGCCTCTTAGGTTTTACAATAGTGATGCTATCCATAGAGGCACTTGGGGAAGTTACAAAATTTCATGCCCTCCGAAACAGTGGCTGAATTCTGCCTACATTTTAGCAGAATTCAGGGCCCTTTTGAATCTGCCATTGTGAAATTATAATGGAGCTGATCTGACCAACTCTATCTTGCTTGTAACCTCCACACTGTCCTTGTTCATTCCTGCGCTTAGGTTGAACTAACTTTGGGAGGAACTTAGTTTATAGTTTAAAACAAAGATGATAACAGCCCTTTCCCAAAACAAACCACATTCTTGCCTGGGAACTAGACTGCCTTTGTAGGACTAACAAATTAGCCACAAGATTAGAAATTATGGTTTAGGAATCACGCAGCTGGAGCCTACAAGATTCTGACCTTCTCTTAACTGCTCCTAAGGTCAGTGCTTGAGGTATTTTGCAGACCTTACACTTGATGTATCAAGTGGCACCACCCAGATGGATAAAATGGCTCATCTTATCTTGTGGCCAGAAACTTACTCAGAGCAAAGGGACAACTTCAATTCCCTACCTAACCAACTTCATCTCCTACCTAACCAATCAGCACTCCTGGCTCATTAGCTTCCCCCCACCCACCAGGTGTCCTTAAAAACTCTGATCCCAGAATGCTCAGGGAGACTGATTTGAGTAATAATAAAACTCCTCCTGTCTCCCGCATAGCCAGCTCTGCTTGAATTACTCTTTCTCTATTGCAATTCCTCTGCCTTGAGAAATTGGCTCTGTTTAGGCAGCAGGCTCATAATCCTAATCTTGTGGCCTTTCATTAGTATTACAAAGGTGGGTTCAGTCCCTGAGCAAGGAGGGGGTTCATTATAGAAGGACTATTATCATCCTTGCTTCCAAGGTAAACTATAAACTAACCTCCTCCCATGGTTAGTTTGGCCTATGGGCAGAATGAGTAGCCTGTGAAGCTAGAGGCAAGATGGAGTTAGCCATGCTCGTTTCTTCTGTCTTAATCTTTGCAAAGGTGGTTTCAAAATCATGTGGTTTTTTTTGTTTGTTTTTTTTTTTTTTGTGACAAGAGTCTTGTTCTGTTGCCCAGGTTGGAGTGCAGTGGCACGATTTCAGCTCACTGCAACCTCTGCCTCCCGGGTTCAAGCGATTTTCCTGCCTCGGGCTCCTGAGTAGCTGGGACTACAGGCGCGCCACCACCGTGCCTGGCTAATTTTTTTATTTTTAGTAGAGACAGGGTTTCACTGTGTTAGCCAGGATGGTCTCGATCTCCTGACCTTGTGATCTGCCTGCCTCAACCTCCCAAAGGGCTGGGATTACAGGCGTCAACCACTGCCCCCAGCCCAAAATCATGGTTTTAAGAATCAGAACCTGAGGTCCACTCCTAAAAACAGTGTGACCTTCAACAAGTCACTTTAACATTTCCAAATGTAGGATTCTTATTTTGCAAGATTGTTAAGGGAATAAAAGGAGACCTTATAAAAGAGTGCCTATGGATTCCCGCTGCTCCGCCCCTCTCTGTCTTCTCTGCACTGGGAGCAGTTCTGCTATAGCCCTTCACTCCCTGAAAACGTTCGCCTGCTCCAAGTTCATCTCCACTCCCTCCTTGGTCAAGAGCACCTCACGGCTGCTGAGCCGTCCGCTATCTGCAGTGGTGCTGAAACCATCAGAGACACTGACAGATGAGAGTCTCAGCAGCTTGGCAGTATCACGTCCCCTTACCTCACCTGTCTAGCCGCAGCTTCCAAATCAGCGCCATTTCAAAGGACATCAACACAGCAGCCAAGTTCATTGGAGCTGGGGCTTCCACAGTCCACAGTTGGAGTGGCTGGCTCTGGGCTGGGATTGGGACTGTGTTTGGGAGCCTCATCGTTGGTTATGCCAGGAACCCTTCTCTGAAGCAGCAGCTCTTCTCCTACTCCCTTCCGGGCTTTGCTCTCTCAGAGGCCATGGGGCTCTTTTGCCTGACGGTGGCCTTTCTCATCCTCTTCGCCATGTGAAGGAGCCGTCTCCACCTCCCATAGTTCTTTCTCCCATGTGTGGTCGGTCCTGTGTGGTCCTTTTCCTATATACCTCCCCAGGAGACCTGGAAAGGTGGTTGGCTCAGGGTGTGACAGAGAAAAGGCAAATAAATACTGTATTAATAAGAAAAAAAAAAAGAGTGCCTATGACAGTGCCTGTGGTATAACAATATATAATAGATATTGGTTTTTATCCACAGTCCCTGGCTCATAACTCTCATAGTCCTTGTTACAGTTTTTGTTATAATGTTGAGTGCGTTGGGGAGGCCTCAGGAAATGGACTCTTTCTGTCCTCCTGCCCTCCTTTCACTTGCCTCCTGAGGTGGAACTTAATCTTCCCTCACCCCGTACCCTTTCTGATTGTGGGTATCCAGACCCTCCCCAGAAAGGGCCCTGCTCTATACCCTGGGAGAGTGAATACTGACATCATGAAGTTTCCATGAAAGTCCAAGAGGACTGGGTTCCGAGAGCTCCCAAACTCCTGAATGTTCCCGAAGGGTGGTGGGCCCAGGGTGAGCATGGATGCTCTGAGCCCCTTCCCCCATACCTTGCCCTAAGCATCGCTTCATCTGTATCTTTTGTAATATCCTATTTTATAATACACTGGTAAATGTAAGCAAGTATTCTGTGAGCTGCTCCAGCAAATTCTTTTATTTATTTTTTATTATTTTTTTTATTTTTAAAAATGGGGTTTCACCGTATTGGTCAGGCTGGTCTCGAACTCCTGACCTCAGGTGATCCGCCCACCTTAGCCTCCCAAAGTGCTGGGATTACAGGCGTGAGCCACTGTGCCTGGCTTGCTCCAGCAAATTAATTGAACCCAAAGAGGGGGTTGTGGGAACCCCAACTTGAAGCCAGTCAATCAGAAGTTCCAGAGGCCTGGACTTGTGACTGGTGTCTGAAATGGGTGGTGGTCTTGGGGACTGAGCCCCCAACCCATGAGATCTGACACTATCTCCAGGTAGATAGTGTCGACATTGAATTGGAGGATACCCAACTGGTGCCTGCTGCTTGGTTTATGTGGAAAAGCACTTACACCTTTGGCCACAGAAACATGTGTCATTGTGGTATGAGAGTAAAGAAAAAACACGGTTTGAAGGTTTCTCTTAAGCAGTGCCTATCACATATTAGGTAGGTAATAAACGTTAGTCGACTTTCTTTTCCCTTTTCACGCCTTGCCTAGAGAGAACTTTTTCCCCTATCATTCAAGTGTGTAGAAACAGAGTGTTTCCTAAATCCATGAGAAATGTCAGATATTAACATAGTTTACATTTGCATATGAATGGGAAAGATACAATCATAAAAGTTTCCTTGAAGGATGAAATACCATTTATAACACTAGAGATAAACGAAAAAAGTTTAAATTAAAACAGAAGTTGGGGGCCAGGCATGGTGGCTCAGGCCTGTAATCCCAGCACTTTGGGATGCTGAGGTGGGTAGATGACTTAAGGTCAGAATTTTGAGACTAGCCTTGCTAACATAGTGAAATATCATCTCTACTGAAATACAAAATTAGCTGGGCGTGGTGGCGGGTAACTATAATCCCAGTTACTTGGGAGGCTGCGATAGGAGAATCCCTTGAACCCGGGAGGCAGAGGTTGCAGTGAGCCGAGATCATGCCATTGTACTCCAGCCTGGACAACAGAGCAAGACTCCATCTCAAAAAAAAAAATAAATAAATAAAACAGAAGTTAAAATATTGAAAGTTGAGTAGGAAAAGATGTCCACCATATAGCCCAACATGCTTATTATAAGGAAGTTTGAAATGTAACACTGAGCTTTGTTTTCTTTTCTTTTTTTTTTTGAGATGGATTTTCGCTCTTGTTGCCCAGGCTGGAGTGCAATGGTGCAATTTTGGCTCACTGCAACCTCCGCCTACTGGGTTCAAGTGATTCTCCTGCATCAGCCTCCTGAGTAGCTGGGATTACAGGTGTGTGCCACCATGCCTGACTAATTTTGTATTTTTAGTAGAGACAAGGTTTCTCCATGTTAATCATGCTGGTCTCGAACTCCCAACCTCAGGTGATCTGCCTGCCTTGGCCTCCCAAAGTGCTGGGATTACAGGGTTGAGCTACCACGCCCGGCCTAAGCTTTCTTTTTTTTTCAAGATGGAGTTTCGCTCTTGTTGCCCAGGCTGTAGTGCAGTGGCGTGATCTTGGCTTACTGCAACCTCCACCTCCCAGGTTCAAGCAATTCTTCTGCCTCAACCTTCCGAGTAGCTAAGACTACAGGCATCCACTGCCACACCCAGCTAATTTTTGTATTTTTAGTAGAGATGGGGTTTTACCTTGTTGGCCAGCCTGATCTCAAACTCTTGAACCCAGGTGATCCACCTGCCTCAGCCTCCCAAAGTGCTGGTATTACAGGCATGAGCCACTGTGCCGACCAACATTGAGCTTTCTAATTACCAAAGCTAAAAGGAAAATTTAATACATTACATAAAGAAATTATTCGTTCGGGAGGCTAAGACAGGAGGATTCCTTGAGCCCAGGAATTCGAAGCTGCAGTGGGCCATAATGGGATTGCTGCACTCTAGCCTGGGGACAGAGCAAGACCCTGTCTCAAAAAACAAAATAAATAAATAAAAAGAAAATATTCCCGACACTATCCTTCATATTAAGGTCCAAAAGGAACATATTGCATGGATTCTTGTCCAAGGAGCATGGAACAATTTAATGAGATATATTTTCATGGTGCAATTGGAAAGCAGTTGCTTTTTTTTTTTTTGGAGACTGAGTCTCTCTCTGTCACCAGGCTGGAGCACAGTGGCACCATCTTGGCTCACCACAACCTCCATCTCCTGGGTTTCAAGCGATTCACCTGCCTGCCTTACCCTTCCGAGTAGCTGGAATTACAGGCATCTGCCACCATGCTTGGCTAATTTTTGTATTTTTAGTAGAGACAAGGTTTTACAATATTGGCCAGGCTGGTCTTGAACTTCTGACCTTGTGATCCACCCACCTTGGCCTCCCAAAGTGCTGGGATTACAGGCATGAGCCACTGTGGCTGGCCTTTTTTTTTTGTTTTCTGAGACAGAGTTTTGATGTTTCATCCAGGCTGGAGTGAACAGGTGTGATTGTTCACTCCAGTCTGGATGAGTGAACGATCACACCTGTTCACTCCAGCCCCCTGGGTTCAAGTGACTCTCCTGCCTCAGCCTCCCAAGTAGCTAGGATTACAGGCGGCTGCCACCATGCCAGGCGAATTTTTGTATTTTCAGTAGAGATGGAGTTTTACCATGTTGGCCAGGCTTGTCTCAAACTCCTGACCTCAGGTGATCCACCCACCTCAGCCTCCTAAAGTGCCAGGATTACAGGCATGAGCCACTGTACCCTAATGGAAAGTAGTTGTTAACATAAAAAAATATATAACTTTTAAGAGTTATATTTTATTATAACATAACATATATGTTATATTTTATTGTAACATAATAAAATATAGCTCTTAAAAGTTACATTTTTATTATGTTAGTTATTATGTAGTATGGTTCTACATACTAGTAGATTTAATATAGATTGAAGACAGGCTGATTTTTTTTTTTTACTTCTTTCATTACTAAAACCCAGAGCTTGATAAGTTCTCTGGAACTAGATTACCTCTAATTGTTAGAAAACTTTTACATATCAGAGGAATTTTTTTTTTTTTTTTTTTTGAGACACAGTCTTGCTCTTGTTGCCCAGGTTGGAGTGCAATGATGTAATCTTGGCTCACTGTAACCTCCACCTCCCAGGTTCAAGCAATTCTCCTGCCTCAGCCTCCCAAGTAGCTGAGATTACAGGCATGTGCCACCCCACCTGTAATATGCCTCACCCTCCGGAGTATGTGAGACTATAGGCACACACCAGCACACCCAGCTAATTTTGTAGTTTTAGTAGAGATGGGGTTTCTCCATGTTGGTCAGGCTGGTCTCGAACTCCTGACCTCAAGTGATCCACCCACCTGGGCATCCCAAAGTGCTAGGATTATAGGTGTGGGCCACGGCACCCAGCCCAGAGGAATTTTTTTTTTTTTCTGAGATGGAGTTTTGCTATCACCCCGGCTGGAGTGCAGTGGCAAGCTCTGGGCTCATTGCAACCTCCACCTCCTGTGTTCAAGCGATTCTCCTGCCTCAACCTCCCGAATAGCTGAGAGTTCAGGCGCCCGCCACCACATTCGGCTAATTTTTGTATTTTTAGCAGAGACAAGGTTTCACCATGTTGGCCAGGCTGGTCTTGAATCCCTGACCTCAGGTGATTTGCCCACCTCGGCCTCCCAAAGTGCTGGGATTATAGGTGTGAGCCACTGTGTCTGGCCAGGAATATTTTATGTATCAGTTATGAACCTGGTAAAACTTCAGCCAGAATTATTGTAACCTGTATAGAAAACATGTAGACAACCAGAAGAAAATATTTTTCTTTTTTCTTTTTTTAAAGTTTTAAATAGAGGTGGGACTCTCACTTTGTTGCCCAGGCTGATCTCAAACTCCTGGGCTCATATAATCTTCCCACCTCGACCTCCCAAAGTGCTAGGATGACAGGTGTGAGGCTTTTTTTTTTTTTTTTGAGACAGTTTCTCAGGCTCTAGCATAGTGGTGGTATCACAGCTCACTGCAGCATCAAACTACTGGGCTCAAGCAATCTTCCCACCTCAGCTTCTCAAGTAGTTAGTTAGGACCATAGGCACTTGCCACCACACCAGGCTAAGTTTTTAGAAAAATTTTTGGAGAGACAAGGTCTCATTATGCTGCCCAAACTGGTCTTGAACTCTTGAGCTCAAACCATCTTCCCTTCTCAGCCTCTCAAAACATTGGGATTACAGATGTGAGTTAAGGTGCCTAGCCTGAAAACATTGTTTCATGTCTGTCAACAGAGACCAACTCTTCGCCAGCCTATAAATAATCTCAACTTGCTATTCCCACTAGGTTCATTTCCAGTGAAATAAATACAAGTACATTAAAAAACAAAACAAAGCAAACAACCTTGGTCAGGACAGAAACAAGTACAAAAAAGTTTTCTTAACTAAAAAAAAAATGACAACAAATGAAAACCAAAAAAAAAAAAAACAAAACTTAAGCCAATCGATGTCTTATGTTTTATTATGATTTTAGAAAGAAAATATTAGCATGGAAGTTTCCTGTGAATTTCGTAAGAGCTTGAAACAAAAATAAATGATAAAAAATGTTTCAGAAATATTCTAAAGGAAAATTTTGTCAAATATTTTATACTCCAGTATTTAGTGACTCTATTATCTACATACTGTTGTGTAGTACTTTTTTTTAACTTCACAATATAAATGAACATCTTTCTGCATCAATACAAACTAGATCTACAACATTCTGTTACATGGTTCCAGTATAGTCCACTGAAAGGTTATATTATTATTTATTTAACCAATATTTAAATCGTTTCTATTTTTTGTGATAAAAACAGTCATAGCCAACATCATACATATATATATTTTTAACATCTCCAAAGATGAGCATAGATTTTTTTTTAAATAAAAATAAAGATGGGGTTTCACCATGAGGGCCAGGCCAGTCTTGAACTCCTGATCTCAGGTGATCCACCCACCTCGGCCTCCCAGAGTGCTAGGATTACAGGTGTGAGCCACCGCGCCCAGCTGAGCATGGGTTTTTTTTGTTGTTGTTCATGTATCTTTCCACACTTGTCTAGTTACTTTCTTAAGACTTCTCAGGCCGGGAGCGGTGGCTCAAGCCTATAATCCCAGCACTTTGGGAGGCTGAGGCAGGCGGATCACGAGGTCAAGAAATCGAGACCATCCTGGCCAACATGGTGAAACCCCGTCTCTATTAAAAAAAAAAAAAAAAGACTTCTCAAAAGTGGAATTGTTAGGTTAAAAGGGATATTTTTGGATTCCTATTGCCAGATTGCCTTCAGGAAAGATTACACTGGCTTATCTTCCCATTGAGAATGCATAACATTGTCCAATTTCCCAGTCTTTAGTGAAAACTGAGCTAGCTTCAGTGATTTTTTTTTTTTTTTTTTGAGTCAGGGTCTTGGTCTGTTGCCCTGGCTGGAGTGCAGTGGTGCAATTATGGCTCAATGCAGCCTTGGCCTTCCTGGGCTCAAGTGATCCTCTTGCCTCAGCCTCCCAAGTAGCTGGGACTGATTTTTTAAATAATAGAATTTGCCAAGATTTGGAAGATCTACATAACTCAGTGAAACACAATATTTTCCAATGACAAATGTCTGATGCTACAAATTAAGAAAAAGATCCATTCAAAGTGCAGGATAGACCAATGGATTTTAAGGTAACCGAATATAAAAACTTCATTACTATAGTTTCAGATTCCACATTGTAACTAACTTTTAGTAAAACATACCACTTGTTGAGTTTTGATGTAGTATCATATAATAGTATCCATATAATTATCCAAAAAGGCTATTTAAATGCCCTTCCCTTTTCTAACTATATGCTATGTAATGACAGATTTTTTTTTTTTTTTGTAGATATGGGGGCCTCACTGTGTTGCCCAGACTGATCTTGAACTCCTGAGCTCAAGCAATCTTCCTGCCTTGGCCTTCCAAAGTGCTAGGAACACAGGCATGAGCCCCCACACTCAGTGAGATTAAAATATATATATATATATATATATTTAACCAAAACAACATATTGCAATAGAATGACTGCAGAAGTAGATAGGGAAATCTACCTGTAGTCTATAAATTTAGATATAGAGATTTACAAACATGTAAAACAATGACATGCTTCTCATATTTTTATTTTTGTTTTGGAAAGCACAATTTTTTTTTTGAGACGGAGTCTCGCTCTGTCGCCAGGCTGGAGTGCAGTGGCGCAATCTCGGCTCACTGCAACCTCCGCCTCCTGGGTTCTAGCGATTCTTCCGCCTCAGCCTCCCGAGTAGCTGGGACCACAGGCGCGTGCCACCACGCCAGGCTAACTTTTTTTTTTTGTATTTTTAGTAGAGACAGGGTTTCACCGTGTTGGCCAGGATGGTCTTGATCTCTTGACCTCGTGATCCGCCCGCCTCGGCCTCCCAAAGTGCTGGGATTACAGGCGTGAGCCACCGCGTCCGGCCCACAATTATTTTCATATAAACATGCTAGAATTTTTTTTTTTTTTTAGGAGATCAGGTTTTACTCTGTCACTCAGGCTCAAGTGCAGTGGCATGATCATAGCTCACTGCAGCCTGGGACACCTGGGCACAAGTGATTCTCCCACCTCAGCCTCCCAAAGTGCTGTGATTACAGGCATGAGTTACCATGTCTGGCTTTGTTATTTCTGAATAATTAATAATTAACCAAAAAATTATCAATCAGCCTAGACAACAAAGTAAGACTTCGTCTCTACAAAAAAAATCAAACAAATTAGCCAGTTGTGGTGGCTGGCACCTATGGTCCCAGCTACACAGGAGGCTGAGGCAGGAGGATTACTTGAGCCCAGGAAGTTTAGGCTATAGTGAGCCATGTTCACACCATTGCACTCTAGCCTGGGTGACAGTCTCAAAAAAAAATTAATTGTTATTCTTCATCACAAAATATTGATAACTATTACCCACATAAGCAAGAGTTCTTATGTTCCTCAACTCTCATTTATTTTATTTTAATTTTTTTATTATTATTATTATTATTATTATTGTAGAGACAGGATCTCACTATGTTGCCCAGGCTGGTCTTGAACTCCTGAGCTCAAACAATCCTCCTCCCTCAGCCTCTCAAAGTGCTGGGATTATAGGTCTGAGCCTCTGTGTCCAGCCTTTATTCTTCAATTTTTAAGAGGGTAAAGAAATGCAAAGTCCAAAGAGTTTGAGAGGAGTTAGTACACCACATGAGTTTTGTTTTAAAACATAATTTTAATCAAATTAATTTTTTTCTTCTTTTTTTTAAGTTCTTTTGTTCTTTATTTTATAGGGAAGGATTGTTAGAAACTAAAATGAACTTTTATAAAAGTATTAGGTATATATGCTAAGTTCTACTTCTAGAGAAATAAATTATAAAGTCACTGAGAAGATTTTAAACTAAACTATTCCTGAGAATATTTAGTAGGCACATTGCAATTCTTTCTCCAGATTTACTTACTAACCATGGCTCTTAGTTTCTATTTCGATTTAATTGGTTCTTGGAAATAGGCTACCTGAAGTGTTCTTTATTTTCCGTGGTACATACAATCATTTTTGTTTAATTTTTCTGGATGTATTTGCATCATCAAAACTAGTGCTATATCCCAATTCTATCATCACATTCTCTTGGCCATTGTAGAAGGTAAATCAGAGGAGAAAAATACTCTGGACAACTGAAGCATTCTTTTATTTCACAAATTATGAATTTCTATGGAGTACTATAAACTGCTAGGCACTATGCATTTCTTGGTGAATGAAATAGACACAGCCTTTGCTTTCATACTATGATTCTTGCTTCTGTTTAAAAATAGGTGAATCGGGGCCAGGCGTGGTGGCTCACGCCTGTAATCCAAGCACTTTGGAGGCCAAGGCGGGCGGATCACCTGAGGTCAGGAGTTCAAGACCAGCCTGACCAACATGGTGAAACCCCGTCTTTAAAAAAAATAAAATAAATAAATAAATAAAAATAAATAAAAATTTAAAAAAATAATAATTCATTCATTTTATAATATTAATTACCAACCCTCATAAAATAATATTTTAATATAAGATACTAGAGAATAGAGACATTTGTGAAACAAAGATATTCTTCAATCTGCTTTCAGTGAATTGGAGAATCTCTTTGTTTCACAAGTCAAATTCTATTTTTCTTAGTAACAGTTGAACCCACTCAAGTCATTTCCAAGTGAAAGAAAAATTAGACATGCTTATAATTCTTATTCTGCTCTTCTCTCAATGACCAGTCTTCTCTTCAGGGGTTATGTAAGAAATTAGAGTTTTATCTACATTCTCTGTCTAAATTAGCAGTTTATCATTATTCTTCAATTTTATAAGTAATCGGGATAAAAGTATGAAGAAAGCAATTTTTTGCACATAATGTATAAATAAAAACTAATACAAACAAGAATTTTCCAATGACTCCAAATAACTGCTAACTGCATCATTGTAAATCAGCCTATTTTGTAAAAAAAAATTCAGTACATATGAAGCATTCATTCAATTAATCATAATGCACACATACCACATAGTTATCTAAACCCAAGGAAAAATATAATAAATGCCATTATAATCTTTGGAGATAACCAACTCAATGCTGCACACAATGCTGCAGATTTTGTCCCTAAAAATATCTTCGTAGAATCTCGAACCATAATCTGTACATTTCTCTTTTTCTCTAGCTTTACTGAGGTATAATATAATTGATAAATAAAAATTGTATATGTTCATGTTCGCAACTGCCATGAGATGGGCAGGGCAGTTATTATTAGTCCCATTACTGCATACGGAAATGAGGAATTAAAGAGTTTAGATAATTTGTTTTAGGGCAAATTGCTGAAAGCAAAATGGAGATGGAGGTCTCTTATTACCTATACAGGACTACTGCATGCTGCTGACAAAACATTATTCCATTATGACCAGCTACCATAAGAGAGGCACCTGGGGGAAATAGCACTACCGCTGCAGAAAGAAATCTGAATGCCAACTTCACTACTTAATTCACCTCTAAGCTTCTCATATAAATCTGTGTTTCATTAGTTTTAGTTAAAAGTAATTTATTTCAGAAGCCCATAAACATATTTAATGTCCTTGTCTTGAACTGCATTAAAATTGCATTTTAATTTATATAGTATTCAAGTTTTTATTAAAATATTCATTGTGTCCCAATTATAATAGTTTATAATTCCTCTACCCTTCCTAATTCCATCATTCCTTGAAATTCTGTCTCAAGTTTTTCTTTTTCCATGAAGACTTCGCTGATAATTTCATCAAGTATTAAACTTCACCTCCTTAACAATTAACATTGTATTTAATAGAGCATGAATTTAAGGTGCAGTTTGGTTGCTTTCATTTTATAAATTTAAATTAGCAGTGCTAGCCTATGTCAAGTCTCTCTTATACAATCTTTTTTCCAATCACAATTCAGTATTGCCATAACACATCCAGGTTTATTTAACACGAGGCACAACATTACTTCTAAATTCCATCAGACCATTTTATTCTTAATTCTATCCAATTTTGAACTTTATTACATATTGCCTTTTACTATTTTCATATGTCTTCTATTACATAGAACTATGTGGTATTTGAGGAGCAAAAGAATATCATAATGATAATTATATCATCTGTATGTAGCACAGTGCCAGGCACATTGTAGGGGATCAGGAGTCACTGATTGGTTAGCTAGTATACGAGCAATACATACTGGAAATATCAGTGGACTAGAGAGATAAAAAAGCCTGAGATGTTGTCAGAACTCTGCTACTAACTAGCTGTATGTTAGACAAATCATTTAACTCTAAATCTATTTACTTCATACGCCATAAAGGGATTAAATGAAATAATCTGTAGATTCTTCTTCCAGGCTCATATTGAATTAAGAGCTGAAGAGAACAAAGTTGTATAACTTCACTGTTCCTAAAACAATTTTGAGAAAATCAAAGCTAATAGTTTAGAGATGCTTCAGACCAGAAAAAGCACAAGGTATATTTTCTTCCTTATAGGACACAAATTGAAGGGTTATAAATGGATTTTTCACCTTTACCATCATTTTCACCTCTACCTCTATTCCTATCATTCGTTCATCTTGGGAATAGTTTCTATTCTGCCTTTTGGGAACTACATTATTGACTTTTCATGTTCCAGGGAGTCTGCAACTCTAACCCCAGGTTCAGTCAAAGAAATTGTTGCCCAAAGTCCTTTTTAGTAAACAACACAAAATAGAAGTAGCACAGACTATTAAAGGTTCTCTTCATGCCTAAAACACAGAAAACGGATCAGATCCTCTTTTCCTTTTGACAAAGTATTAAAATACAGCAACCAATATAGACATCCATTCCTGAAAATCACAAAGATATCAAAATCAATGTTACTTGTATGATATCTATAGATTCAACAAAACTCCAATCATAATCCCAGCAATTAATGAGATGATTCTAAAATTTCTTGAGAAAGGGCAAAATGAGAGCATTTACCCCTGACTTAGGAGTGATCAAAAGTTAATTAGATGTGTCACAGAACACAATAACCATTTAAAAAATTTAAAAGTTAGACATGATCAAAATTTAAAACTTCTGCTCATCAAAAGATCTCAGTAATAAAATAAATAGCTGATTTGCAGTAGCCTCAAATAAAATAAAACACCTAAGAATAAACTCAGCCAAAGAAGTGAAAGATCTCAGCCGGGCACAATAGCTCACACCTCTAATCCTAGCACTTTTTGAGGCTAAGGCAGGTGGATCACTTGAGCCTGGGAGTTTGAGACCAGCTGTGGTAACATGGCAAAAACCCCTCTACAAAAATACAAAAAATTAACCAGGCATGGTGGTGTGCAACTGTAGTCCCAGCTACTCAGGAGGTGGAAGTGGGAGGATCACTTGAGTTTTGGAAGTTGAGGCTGCAGTGAGCCAAGATTGCACCCCTATACTCCAACCTGGGCAATGGGAGCAAGACTGTCAAAAAAAGAAGAGGAAGAAGAAGAGGAAGAGGAAGAAGAAAGAGGAAGAAGAAAGAGGAGGAGGGGGAGGAGGGGGAGGAGGGGAAATTGGAGGAGGAGGAGAAGGAGAAGAACATTTTGATATGGTTTGGATTTGTGTACCCACCCATATCTCATGTTGAGTTGTAATCTACAATGCTGGAGGTAGGGCCTGATGGGAGGTGACTGGATCATGGGGGTAGATTTATTCATTTGGTGCTGTTCTCCTCATAAAGTTCTTATGAAATCATCTTTTTTTTGCTGGTTTTTTTTTTTTTTTTGAAATCTTGTTTTTTAAAAGTGTGTGGCACCTCCCCCATCTCAGTCTTCCTTCTGCTCTGGGCATGCTTCCCCTTCACTTTTCACAATAATTGTTAAGTTTCCTGAAGCCTCCCCAGCCACACTTCCTATACAGCCTGCAGAACCATGAGCCAATTAAACCTCTTTTCTTTATAAATTACCCAGTCTCAGGTATTTCTTTATAGCAGTGTGGGAGTGGACTAATATAGATCTATACAATGAAAGGTGTAAAACGTTGATGAAAAAAATAAATGCAAAAAGATATTCCATGTTCATGGACTAGAAGAATCAATATTGTTAAAATGTCCATACTACCCAAATCAATCTACAGATTCAGTGCAAACCCTATCAAAATACCAATAACATTCTTCACAGAAATAGAAAAAAAATCCAAATATTTGTATGGAACCACAGAGGAACCAGAATAGCCAAAGCAATTCTAAGCAAAAAGAACAAAGCTAGAGGCATAAAATTATACTACAAAGCTACCTGACTTCAAATTATACTACAAAGCTACAGTAACCAAAACAACATGGTACTGGCATAAAAATGACATATACACTAATGGAACAGAATAGAGAACCCAGAAATAATTTCATGCATTTACAGTCAACACGTTTTCAACAAAGGGACCAAGAACATACATTGAGAAAAGAACAGTCTCTTCAATAAATGGTGTTGGGAAAACTAGATGTCCATATGAGAAAGAATGGAACTAGACCACTATCCCTCACCATACACAAAAATCAAATCAAAATAAAGACTTAAATCTAAGAGCTGAAACTTGAAACTACTAGAAGAAAACATTGAGAAGATGCTGCAGGACATTGGTTCAGGCAAAGAGTTCTTGAGAAAAAACTCAAAAGCTTACACAACCAAAGTAAAAGTGGGCAATGAGATTATATCAAGCTAAAAAAGCTTTTATACAGCTAAGGAAACAATCAAGAAAGCGAAGAGACAACCTACAGGATGGGAGAAAATATTTGCAAACTACCCATCTGACAAAAGATTAGTAACCAGAATACATAAGGAGCTCAAACACCTCAATAGCAAAGAAAAAAAATAGTCTGATTTTTAAGTGAGTGAAAGATCTGATAGACATTTATCAAAAGAAAATGTACAAATGACAAATATACACAGGTTTTTTAAAATATTCAACATCACTAATTATCAGATCAAATCAAAACCACAATAAGATATCAGCTCACCCCAGTTAAAATCACTTTTGTCAAAAAGACAGGCAATAACAGATGCTGGTAAGGATGTGGAGAAAGGGGAACCCTCCTAAACTGTTGGTGGGAATGTAAATTAGTACAGCCGCTATGGAAAATACTATGGAACTTCCTCAAAAAACTAAAACTAGAAACACCATTTGATCCAGCAATTCCACTACTAGGTATATAATAAAAAAGAAGGTCAATATATCAAAGAGATATCTGCACTCCCATATTTATTGCAGCATTATTCACAATAGCCAAAACATGGAATCAACCTAAGTGTCCATCCATCAACAGATGATGGATAAAGAAAATGTGGTATATATACACAACAGGATATTATCCAGCCATAAAAAAAGACTTAAATCTTGTCATTTGCAACAACATGAATAGAAGTAGAGGATATTACATTAAGTGAAATAATCCAGGCATAGAAAGACAAATATCATGTGTTCTCACACATATGTGGGAAACTTGATCTCATGAAGATTAGAGTGCACTGATGGTTATTAGAAGCTGAGAAGGGCAGTGGGGAAGGGCAATAAATATGTGTTGGTTAATAGGTACAAAAATACAGTTAGAAATGCCAGATATAGGTGATGGGGGGGAAGACAGCAAATCACACTGCCATGTGTGTACCTATGCAACAATCTTGCATGTTCTTCACATGTACCCCAAAACCTAAAATACAATTTAAAAAAATTTTGAAAACCAATAAAAAAAATACAGTTAGATAGAAGGAATAAGCTCTAGTGTTCAGTAGCAACATAGGGCAATTATAGTTAACAATAATTTATTGTATATTTAAAAATAAATAGAAGGGTGGGATTAAAGTCTTCCTAACACAAAGAAAGAATAAATGGTTCAGGTGATGGTTATCCCAATTACCCTGATTTGATCACTACACATTATATTCTTGTATCAAAATTTCACATGTACCCCATAAATATATACAAGTATCACACAGCCATAAAAATTAAAAATTTTATTTTTAATTTTTTTTAAAAAAGAAAATGAATGCCCAACCACAGACTGGGAGAAAAATATTCACAAAACATGTATCCAAAAAGGACTCATATCTAGAACCACACTATTTGATATGGTAGTCATCAATGTAACTATATCAATGTAAATTGATTAAAATTAAATACAGTTAAAAATTCAGTTTCTCATTTACTCTGGACACATTTTACAATGAACATTTTGAACAAATGTAGGAAATTCTACTGGACAGCTTTGATCTAAAATATAAAGAGATACTGCAACTTGTTGAGAAATGTTAAGTTTATTAGTATTCAGAAATGCTGAATATATAATAAAATATATTGTTTGCTAGGAAGAACAATGGCAAGGAAAACCTAGCCACCCCCACCCCCAAGTAGAAAACCACTTGGGGGATTCCAAATTGGCAGGACAATATACAAATATTATGTACCAGTTAAAACAATTCTTTAAGACATCTGCCCCTGCCCCTGTGGCTCCCTCATGGAGAATACTTCTTAATTTGTCCATGATCAGTGGTAAGCAGGCACCAGCTGCCTACTTGGCATATTTTGTGTTATGAGAAAATACCAAACATCTGTTTGTTAATAATGATCACCTGTTCAGAGAGAATAAATGCATGGGTCAGAGTCCGCTCAAAGCCTTCAGCCTGGAATGCTGTCAGCCCCTGAGGCTCTCAGCTCAGAAGGCTGCTGGCCCCCTAGATAGACCCACTTTGTTGTTCTATCTGAGTGTCTACCTCTCAGTTCCTTCAGCACCACCTGGATGGGGGTCCCTATGGCTGAGCTGTCTCTGACAGCCAAGCTGGCTCTCAGTAAGTGGTGCCCAGAAGTGAAGCTCGAACCCAGGACAAAGAGTTGCCTGAGCAATGAAGAGAGGAGAGGCTCAACTGAAGGTATCCTGAGTACTCTTGGAAAAAAATCCTTGGGGTAAGTTGGGGGAGCTCAGAAGGGACTTGGGAACTTTTGAAAGAATCTCCACGGTGAGTTAGGGAGAACCCAGAAGTAGACCGAGAACTCTTCAGGGAAAAAAAAAAAAAACCTCCCAGGGTTAGTTGGGGGAGTTCAGAATTAGCCCAAGAACTCTTGAAAAAAATCTCCCAGGATTAGTTGGGGGAGCTTGGTAATATTAGGGTAACATGGGACAAAGATCAAGCAAATGCAAGGCTTATTTGGTGTGGTCTGTTCAGGCCTTGGTGCATTCTGCCCTGGAGCTGTTTCAGACAGAGGAAGAGGAAAAAGATTCAGGAGAGAGTATGATGAAGTATGTAGATAAATTATAGAGCAAAAGGATGAGAAGCCAAATGAGGAAAAGGTGTGCCCATCAGCACCCCCTCAGTATCTTGTCAAGGGATGGCCAGATCCTCCCGATATTTCTCCATTAAAGGAATTGGAAGCTACCTCGAAAATGAAAGTAGCTGCTCCTCTTGCTGTGTGTACTCTTAGTAATACGGTAACCAGTTCCATCCAGCCAGAATTCAACAAGCAAGAAAAGAGGGAGATTTAGACGCATGCCAATTTCCAGTTGTTGCACACCCTCAAGATTAGCAGGGACGAGTATGCGTTGCTTTTGAGCTCTTTCCCTTCAAATTGCTGAAAGAGTTTAAAAAGGCCATTAGCCAATATGGGCCTGGGCCTCCACTTGTGCTAGGATTATTAAAGAACATAGCCACTTCTTACCAGTTGATCCCAATAGACTGGGATACTTTAACCCAAACTTGTTTATCTCCCTCTCAGTTTTTACATTTTAAGACCTGGTGGACAGATGAGGCTAATATTCAAGCTAATATAAATGTCAATGTTCAACTTCTGATTAATATTGCCATAGAACAGCTTACAGGAACTGGTGCATGGGCTATTTTGCAGGCCCAAGCTACTATGACAGATTTAGTCATAGAGCAGATTAGGGAACTATGTTTGAGAGCTCAGGAGAAAATTACATCAGGAAGTGAAAAAAATCTTTCTTTTGGAGCTGTTAAGCAGGGGCCGAAAGAGCCATATGCCGACTTTATAGTTCAATTGCAAGAAGCCACAAGAAAGGCCATATTGGAAACAGAGGCTCAGGATATTGTATTAAACGTACTAGTATTTGATAATGCTAATTCTTAATGTCAGGCTGCTTTACGGCCACTTAAAGGGAAAGCTCACTTAGATTACATTAAGGTGTGTGATGGAATAGGAGGAAATTTACACAAAGCTACCTTATTGGCAGAAGCAATGGCAGGTTTAAAAATAAACAAAGGAGGTCTTGGAGCTTGTTTTAGTTGTGGAAGGAGATATTGAATATAGAACTCCACAAATGCAAGATTAACTTAAGTTTTTTAAGTTTGCCAAGACCCACTTTGTTGTTCTGAGTGTCTGCCTTTCAGTTCCTTCAGCACCACCTGGGTGGGGGTCTCTATGGCTGAGCTGGTGCTCGGTAACCACTCACAATAAAAAAAAAAATTGAATTGAAAAACAGACAAAAGGTTTGAAAAGATGCTTCTTGAAGTTATATGAATAACCATGAGTGCATTAAAAAGTGCTCAATATCGTTAGTCAACAGGAATACAAATTAAAACTGCAATGATATATCATTACATATTCACCAGAATCTCAAATATTTAAAGAACTGACAAAACCAAACACTGACAAGGTTGTGAGGCAACTGGAACTTTCAAACATTTTGTTAGAGAAAATTTTAAATGGTGCAACCACTTTGGAAAGTGGTCTGGGATTATGAGTCTTAAATATACACCTACTCTATGACCTAGCAATTGCTCTGCTAAGCATTTACCCAAGAGAAATAAAAACATATATCCCACAAGACTTAAATGGAATTGGTCATAACAGCTCTTTTCGTAGTAGCCCCAAGTAGGAAAATGCCCAATCAATAAAATAATGGATTCTAAACTTGTGTTTTCATAAATAAAAGGCAATTAAGGCCAGGCACAGTGGCTCATGCCTGTAATCCTAGCACTTTAGGAAGCTGAAGCGGGCGGATTACCTGAGGTCAGTCAGGAGTCTGAGACCAGCCTGGCCAACATGGCAAAACCTTGCCTTTATTAAAAACACAAAAATTAGCTGGGCGTGATGGCATGTGCCTGTAATCCCAGCTACTTGGGAGGCTGAGACAGAATCTTTTGAACCTGGGAGCTGGAAGTTACAATGAGCTGAGATCATGCCACTGCACTCCAGCCTGGACAACAAGAGTGAAACTCCATCTCAAAACAAACAAAAAACAATTAAAAGGATCAAGGCCAGGTGCAGTGACTCATACCTATAATTCCACCACTTTGGGAGACCAAGGCAAGCAGATAGTCCAGGAGTTCGAAACCCCATCTCTACAAAAAATACAAAAAACATTAGCATGTGAAACCCCATCTCTACAAAAAATACAAAGAACATTAGCCAGGCATGGTGGCACCTGCCTGTTGCCCCAGCTACTCAGGAGGCTGAGGTAGGAGGATCCCCTGAGCCTGGGAAGTTGAGTATGCAGTGAGCCATGGTCACACCACTGCACTGCAGCCTGAGTGACAGAGTGAGACCCTTTCTCAAAAAAGGAAAGATCAAACATGCAATGACAGAAATAAATCTCAAAAGCATGCTAGTGAAAGAAATCATTACACCTCAAAATACATACTGTATGATTGATTACATTTGTATAAAATTCTAGAACAGACAAAACTAATCCATAGTGGATAAAAAAATTAGAATAATCTAATCTCCACCTCTGGAGGAAATGTGGGCAGGGATTGTTTGGAAAGGAGGATAAAGGAACTCTCTGGAGTGACTGTTATGTTCTACATGGTTATGGTGGTTTGGGTTATGCATATGTGTTTGGAGTCTGTGCTATTTATTCCAAGTGGTTAGCATCAGAATTGCATTAAGTATTGCAGACCCTTAATATGATATAATATCAAAAATGACATTTAACCTCTGTAGTCCTCCTCCCAAAAACCCATAACTTCAGTCTAATAATGAGAAAAACAAATCCAAGTTGACAGACATTCTGTAATATACCTAATCAGTACTCTCCAAAATTGTCAAAGTCATCAAAAACAAGGAATGTCTGAAAAGTGTCACAGCCAAGACTTGCCTAAGGAGATACACTGATGAAATGTAATGTGGTATCCTGAAGAGGATCCTGGGGCAGAAAAAGGATGTTATGTAAAAAATAGGGAGACCTGAATAAAGTATGTACTTTAATTAATAATAAGGTATCAGTATTGGTTCATTAATTGTGACAAATGTAACATACAAATGTAAAGTAAGATATTTATAATAGGGAAAATTGGGTGAGAGTACATGAGAACATTCTGTACAATCTTTGTAACTTTTCTATAAATCTAAAACTATTGTAAAATTAAAAGTTCATTTTAAAGAAAGAATAGAGGAAAAAATCAAAGTGGGTATCTAGTAGACTAGAATACAATAATACACTAAATAAATCACTAGTTAGTGAGTTCCTGCTAATTGATAGAGTTTCTTTGCTGCTACAAAAACTTCGGGAATCTTAAGTCAATTCAACAAATTTTTAAATGCAATACTTACTGAGCTGTTCTTCCAGTTAAACAAACCTTATTGAATGTGCTTAATTATCTGTTGCCACTAAAATGTAGAAAGGAAATATAAAAGGTATAAACCCACAAGGACAAAAAGAATGGGAGAAAAAATAATAACCAACAAATGATGTCAACATCCTAAAAGAGAGGAAGCAGGTAGAAGAGCAGCACCTGACCCAGGAAGGCAGAGGCACTGCTCTTCAGTGTCTGCAGAGAAGCTTCTTTTACTGGCAGAGACAAAGAAGGCTAAGGACTTTGTGGCGCTAGACACTGTGGTAAGTAAGTGTTTAGGTAGGTAGCTGAAAATATAGGGATTGAGTCAAAAGCCTGTACAATAAGCTACAGATTCCCAGGTTTACTCAGTCATAACCCATACATGTAGACCATAACTCTTTATCCTTCACCACCCCACCTTGCAGGCTACCAGAACTATATTCTCAGGAGAAAATCAGCAATAGAGGTTCCAGAATCAGGAAGGCCAGAAACAGTAAATGATGAGGGTTAGGCCTAGGACTGGAAACAGTAGTGAGGCTCTGGAACTAGTTTGTACCAGTTCATAAGAACTGATTGCTAAATTTTCAGGAATTTTGAAAGCCAGTTATTAAACAATGTCATTTAAAAATTTAAATTATATAAGCTTACAACTAAATAAATTGTATTAAAAACAGACATAATCAATATTCAAAGCTTATAACTGCCTAATTGTTATATATTTTACTATCTATTTCCTCGAGGTTATTTATACCTATTGTGTCCGTATGGTAGAAATACTGTGTGATGATGGCAAGCTACTATGTGTATCTTCCCAACTCCACATTAAGTTACATCATGTTGGTAGGCTGAAATCGGCCATGTTGAGAATAATCACACCACAGATATTGACAAATGCTGCAAATCAGGTCTTTTTTCCTCTTTCACATAACCAGTTGTTAATATTTAGCAGTACATCACTGAGAAGGATTAAGTTAAAGTCTAGGTAGTAAACGGTGGGGCCCATAATCACTTTCACATAACCATCAACTCAACTGTAGAGCTCATACCTGTAGAAAAGTCTATGTTGGTTGCTGCAACATAATCTGACTCCTGCTTGCTGATCACAAAATCAGAACTAGAATTAGGTGCACAGTCTCCATGGGCTAGCTTAGCCTCACACACTCATTAGCCCCATAGAAAGACATTTGCCAAGGCACAGTAAAGCATCTGCTGATGATCTGTCTGCCATCTTTCTAAACAGAAGAAGAGACATGATGTCTGAGTCTTCCTCTTTGACTCCCTTTCTTCTAGCTCCTTACAGACCATTTCCCTACTTTCCTTTTCACTTAAAATATTATGTAGTTATTTTGGAACTGGGATACAGTTACACAGTGTTATGATTTATGGAACTTTGAGGTTTAATGGAACTTGGGAAGGGAATGGCTTTACCTTTCAAGTATCTAGATCCATCCAGAAACTTTTTGAAAGCCCCTAGGTAAATGCTATATGTCACAAAAATACCAAAAGAACTTAAAAGAACACTCAGGCCAAACCCCTTCATCGCAATCAGGCCTTTCCCATCTCCCTCTACTAATTTTATGTGACTTAGAATGGTGTAAGAAAGGCTGAACTGAGACACAACCGAAAATGTGTTGCTATTGAAGATGCACAGTTCATTATTTATTTATTTTTCTTTTCTTTTTTTTTTTAAGATGGAATTTCGCTCTTGTTGCCCAGGCTGGAATGCAATGGCGTGCTCTCGGCTCACCTCAACCTCCGCCTCCCAGGTTCAAACAATTCTCCTGCCTCAGCCTCCCAAGTGCTGGGACTACAGGCATGTGCCACCACACCAGGCTAATTTTGTATTTTTTTAGTAGAGACAGGGTTCCTTCATGTTGGTCAGACTGGTCTCAAACTCCTGACCTCAGGTGATTCGCCCACCTTGGCTTCCCAAAGTGCTGGGATCACAGGCATGAACCAGCATGCCCGACCTCATTATTTTTTAACACCTACTATGTACCAGGCACTTTGCTAAATGCTAGGGAGACAAATAATTTTTCATGGGGTTTGCAATTTATTGAGGCAGGAAATATGAACCTTTGTCAAAGTTAATTTCTGTGAATTTGTCTTGATGTGTCACATTATATTCTGCCCCCTATAATGTCAGGACTCATTGTGAAGGCAATAAAGTTTTCTAAGATTTTGCAAGCAGGTGTGTGTTTTTCTTCTGTTACCCCATTAGGGCCATAGATACTGAGAGGGAAAGGCTGTCCTGGTCATGATAACAGCTACTGACAATAGGAATCTATGCAGAAAGGAATCAGATGAAATCATAAGCATATATAGGCAAGAAAAGAGAGCCAAGAACAGAACCATGAAAAATGCCTATACCTAGAGAGCAAGAAGAAATGGAGCTAACAAAGGTGATGGCAATGGTTCAAGGAGAATAGAAAAAACACTATAATACTATGCCACAGAAAACAAGGAGAAAGGGGTAGACAGATCAGCAGAAGATACTGGTGAGTCATTAGATTTGGTGATTGCAAAGTATCGGTCATCTCCAAGAGGATAATCTCAATGAGGTGGCGGAGTTTGAAGTCAAAGGACAAGGTGATCATGAGTGAGTAGGTGGTAAAGAAATGGCAACAGTGAGTGTCTTCGAGAAGGGCAAGAAGCTAGAACTGCGGCTGTTTCTCCTCAAATAACCTTCACCGAGAAGGTAAAAATGCTCTCTTCTATCTAGAAAAGCCATCTCTTTCATACTATGAAAACTTTCATACTATGAAAACTGAGAGAGGGTGACCACCTCTCTCAGTTTGCCCAGGATTTTCCCAGTGCTATAGCACTGCAAGTCCCGTGTGTGGGGAAACTTCTCAATCCTGGGGAAACTGGTCCTACTGGCACCTGGTAGTCATATGGGTGGGACACTTTATGTCGGTGAGGCTTTAGATACCTGTTGGTGATTACTGTTTTATACGATTTTATTTAGGTATAATTTACATACCATAAAATTCACCATTTCTGGTGATCATTTAAACAACAGTCTCAATCCAGGCTGTATGCTAAAATTACTGGGGAGCTTTTAAAGGAGACCAGTGACAAACTCTCACCCCTGGGGTGCCTAAGGCCCATGTGTTGTTATGTTTTAAAAGCAACTCAGTGGTGGCACATGCCTGTAGTCCCAGCTGCTCAGGAGGCTGAGGCAGAAGGATCACTTGAGCCCAGGAATTTGAGGTTGCAGTGAGCTATGATTGCATCACTGCACTCCAGCCTGGGTGATAGAGCAAGACCCTGTCTCTAAAAAACAAATAAACAAACAAACACCATATAAGTAAATAAAAGCAACCCACTTGATTCTATTGTATAGCCAGGATTAAGAACCACTGGTTTTAAAGAAAAAAAAAAATACACAATATCAATGCTTTTCTAAGTTTTCAAGAAGAAAAAGAAGTAAAGTAAGCACTCAAGTAATTATGATAATATAGGCTTCTCAAAATGAGTAAATTTTTGAAAATGCAGAAAAAAGTAGTATTTTAAATATTTTTTGTTTTGAATTCCAGGGCCAAATTCAAGAATTTAGATGGATTTTTTTCAGTTATAATGCAGTGTGGTAATTAGGAAAATCATAATGTATGTCCACATTTTGCATGAAATCCTGCTTCTGAAACAGTCCTACAAAATAAGAAAGTATAACTTTGTTTTATACTAACGAATAAATGTTTCATTCGAATGTATAAAAGGGAATGCTTCAAGATTCAAATCTCCAGCCAGCTTTCCAAAAGCCTTTACTTGGCAAAATGGCATTGATTTCTATGTAAAATGTGATTGTCTTTTCTATAAATGTATTATTCTTTTACTCCAAATCAATTAAAGATACCCTACTATAGCCACAGAAGATTCTCTTAAAAAATCAATGCTAATTTCAAAAAATGTTTTAGCATTTAAAAATTTATTCACTAAGAAACTGAATTGACTCATATTTAGCAGGACAGGCATCCAAAAAGATTATGTTACTGGAAATTATTATACATACCCATTATACTTATGAGTGGAAAAAAAAGCTGATGTAAAAGTTATTTAGTAATTAATAACACAGTAATTATGAGATTCAGTTTATAATTTGTATGAGCAAAAAAAATGTAACCTTATTTTCCTACAACTCAAATTCTTTTTTTGAAAATTATTGTTTGTTTCTTGAGACAGGGTCTTGTTCTGTCATCCAGACTGGAGTGCAGTGGTGTAAATACAGCTCACTGCAGCCTGGACTTCCGGGCTCAGGTGATCCTCCCACCTCTGCCTCCCAAATAGCTGGGACCACAAGTGCACACCACCATACCTGGATTTTTTTTTTAAATTTTATTTTTGTACAGATGGGGTCTCTCTGTGTTGCCCAGGCTGGTCTTAAACTCCTGGGCTCAAGGAGTCCTCCAACCTTGGCCTCCTAAAATGCTAAGATTACAGGTGTGAGCCACTGCAACCAGCCCAGTTTCTATTTTGAACTCTAATTTTACTATATGGAGCATGGCACAATCTGGCTCTGTTTTTGAATGTCTTGGACAGTCACAGGTTTTGACCTGTCCTTGGGGCTTTGTCGAAAAGGCAGGGCATAGAACCTTCTATGAGATACTCACCAACATCTATTTTTCCATTTCTTGTTGCTGCCTCTCCTCTCCTCAGACAACCCTGATAAAGGGCATCTACAAAACAAACAAACAAACAAACAAACACACAGCTAGCATCATACTTAATAGTAAAAGACCTAAAACAAATTCTCTAAGATCAGGAACAAGACAAAAATGTCCACTCTCAGGTTGGGTGCGGTGGTGCATGCTTGTAATCCCAGCAGTTCGGGAAGCCGAGGCAGGCAAATCACTTGAGCCCAGAAGTTCAAGACCAGACTGGGCAACTCTGTCTCTAAAATAATACAAAAATTAGTCTGGCATGGTGGTGCACACCTGTGGTCCCAGCTACTCAGAAGGCAGAAGTGGGAGGATTGCTTGAGCCCTGGTGGTCAAGGCTCTAGTGAGTCCAGATCATGCCACTGCACTGCAGCCTAGGTGACAGAGCTAGATCTCGCCTTAAAAAAAAATCTACTCTTGCCACTTCCATTTAACATTGTACTGGAGGTTCTAGCCAGGTCAAGTAGGCAAGAAAATGAAATAAAAATAATCTAGATTGAAAAGGAAAAAGTAAAATTACCTCCATTTGCAGAGGATACTATCTCATATGTAGAAAAACATAATCTACTAAAACTATTAGAAATAATAAACCAGTTCAACATGGTTGCAGCATATAAGATCAATATACACAAATCAACTGTAGTTCTCTATACTAGCAATAAACAATTCAAAATGAAATTAAGAAAACAATTCCATTGGCCAGGTTTGGTGGCTCACGCCTGTAATCCCAGAACAGTTGGGAGGCCAAAGTGGACAGATCACCTGAGGTCAGGAGTTCATAGACCAGCCTGGCCAACATGGTGAAATCCCATCTCTACTAAAAATACAAAAATTAGCTAGGCATGCTGGTGCATGCCTGTAATCCCAGCTACTTAGGGGGCTGAGGCAGGAGAATCGCTTGAACCCATGAGGCAGAGGTTGCAGTGAGCTAAGATTGTACTGCAGCATTGCAGCCTGGGGGACAGAGGAAGACTCAGTATGAAGAAAGAAAAAGAAAGAAAGGAAGAAGGGAAGAAAAAGAAAGAAAGAAGGAAAGGAAGGCAGGCAGGCAGGCAAGGGACCCAGAAGAGACAAAACAATTTAGAAGAAATGAACAAAGCTGGAGGACTAACACTTCCTACTTTCAAATTTTCCTTCACAGCTATAGTAATCAAAACAGTATAGTACTGGCGTGAGGATACAAATGCAGATCAATAAAACAGAATTGACAGCCCAAAAATAAGCCTTCATTTTTATGGCCAATTAATTTCAACAAGTGCAATGGAGAAAGAGTACTCTTTCCAACAAATGGTGCTGGGACAGCAGAATTATCCCTATGCAAAAAAAAGTAGCTGGAGTTCAAACTCATATCACATATAAAAGTTAATTTTAAATGGATAAAAGAGCTAAAAACTATAAAACTCTTTGAAGAATACGTAGGAATGAATCATGACCTTGGGTTAGGCAAAGGCTTTTTAAACAAGACACTAAGAGAACTAGTAACAAAAGGAAAAAAAAAGATAAACTGGACTTTATCAAAATTTTAATTTATGTTTCAAAGGACACCAACAAGAAAATAAAGACAACCCACAGGATGGGGAGAAATTTTGCAAATCATACACCTGATGAGGGACTTATATCTAGACTATATAAAGAACTCTTACAAGTCAATAATAAAAAGACAAATAACCCAATTTAAAAATAGAAAAAAGGAGCAAAAAGAACTCTCATTCATTGCTAGTGAGAATATAAAATAGTACTGCCACTCTGGAAGACAGTTCGGCAGTTTTTTACAAAACGAAACACACTCTTACCATATAATCCAGTAATTGCACTCACTTACCCAAATGAATTGAAAACCTATCTATACACAAAACCGTGCCCACAAATGTTTAGAGCCACTTATTCATAATTGTCAAAACTCAAAAGCAACCAAAATGTCATCCAATAGATGAAGGGATAAATAAACTGTGGTACATCCATATAATAAATTACTATTCAACAATAAAGAGAAATGAGCTATCAAGTCATAAAAAGACATTGAGGAACCATAAGTCCATATTCAAGTGAAAGAAGCCAATTTGAAAAGGCTAGATAGCATACAATTCCAACTTCATGACATTCTGGAAAAGGCAAAACTATGGCGACAGTAAAAAGATTAATGGCTGCCAGGGTTTCAGAGGAAAGAGGAAGTGGGAGGGATGAATATGTAGAACACAGGGGATATTTTGGGCAATGAAATGACTCTTTATGATACTATAATGGTGGCTGCATGTCATTATAAATTTGTCAAAACCCACAGAATGTACAATGTAGAGTGAACCCTAACGTAAACTATGGATTTTAGGTCATAATAATGTACTAACATTGGCTTATCAATTATAACAAATGTGTCAGACTAATCCAAGATGTTAATAATAGAGGGAAACTGTGTGTGGATTTGGGGGGTAGTAAGGGAATATGGGGAAGCTTAGTACTTTCTGCTCATTTTTTCGATAAACCTAAATAAACTGCTCTAAAAATAAAGTTTGTTAATTTTTAAAAACATGAATGGAAAGTTCTCCAAAGACAATATACAAATGGGCAATAAGCACATTAAACGTGCTCAACATCATTAGCCATCAGAGAAATGCAAATCAAAGCTACATTGAGATACCACTAGGGTGGCTATAATCCAAAAGAAAGATGATGAGTATTGGCGAGAATGCAGAAATGGTTTCCTTATATTCTGCTGATGGAAATACAAAACGGTGCAGCCACTTTAAAGAATATCTGGCAGTTTCTCAAAAGGTTAAATATAGAGTTACTTTGTGACCCAGCAATTTCACTCCAGAGTATACACCCAAGAGAACTGAAAACATATGGCCACACAAAAATGTATACATAAATATGTACAAGTATGGGAGTGGCAGCATTATTCATAATAGCCTAAAAATGGAAACAACTCAAATGTCCATCAGCTGATGAAATGGATTAATAAAATATGGCATATTCATACAATGTAATATTATTCATCAAAAAAAGAAATGATATACTGATACTCACTGCAACATGGATGAACTTTTCACATGCCAAGTGAAAGAAGCCAGTCATAAAAGAACATATAGGAATCCATTTAAATGAAATTTCTGGAATAAGCAAATCCATAGGGACACAAAGTAAGTTAGAGGCTGCCTAAGACTAAAGGGACTGGGTATAAATGGAGAATGACTGCTAATGGTTACAAAGTTTCTTTCTGGGATGATGAAAATATTCTAAACTTGATTGTGGTGACAAATGCTTAACTCTGTGAATATACTAAAAACCATTGAGCTGTACAGTTTAAATTGGCGAATTGCATAGTATGTGAATTATATTCTGACAAACTGTTATAAAAAATAAGAGATTGACTGAAGATATTTCTGGAAACAAGGATCAAAAATCATAAGTTTTTTTTTATGAGAGAAAGAAAGAAGAAGAAAGAAAAAGGGGTAGAGAGAACAGAATTCTTGCTCTATTGCCAGGCTGGAATACAATCTAGGAATAGGTATTAAAAATCTCTTTTATGCCAATAATTGTGCTTAACAACAGAGACAGGAAGGAATAAGGGAAGAAAATAACAAACAGCCAACCAATATTTCATTTAAGTCTATGAAATGCTATGCAAATGC